>PVJC01047252.1:0-12988 GCA_004026665.1 Murina feae
AAAAAAAAAAAAAAAAAAAAAAAAAAAAAAAAAAAAAAAAAAAAAAAAAAAAAAAAAAAATAAAAGCTTTACCAAAGTTATTATTGCAGATGCAAACTACAGACTGCCACTCTTTTTATTCCGATTCATCTTCTTTAGTCTCATGGAAAGCTGATGTTCACTCTGGGCTTTAAAAAGGATGTTGTACTTTAAAAAGGATGATGGAAAATAGGCAGCATCTAAGGAAAGAGCAATGAATTGATGGAGAGGACCCTTCAGAAATGGATAAGGACATTTTGCATTCTTTTGTGTAGAAAAGAGATGGTAAAGAAGGATATTATAACAATCTTCACAAATATGAAGGGCTATTATTAGGAAAATATATGCCAGATGTATGCTAGCTCCTCTGAAAGTGTTGGCTGAGTTTGTTTAAACATTTGGAAGAATGTAAAGGTTACTTATGGAGTCCTGGAGGCAAGAGATGGGCTGTCCTCTTTGCAGATCTTGAGATACCATCTGCTTGGACAAAAAGATACTCAGAGAGGCCCAGTCAATCTCTCAGGCTGGATTATTCTAGTCTGATGGCCACCAGATAGTTCACAGAGGACACGGGGCACTCATTTGGAAGACAATCACCTGCATAAATCCTTACTCTGGGAGGCAAGCAGGAAGCGCCCTTCCAGGAGTTCCCTTGGAAGTGCCTCTGGATTGTCAGCTTCCCCTGAGCCTTCCACAGAAGGATGCTTTCTTTCTCTGAGGGGCTATTTCTGGCTCTTTATTGTCTCCCAGAGAAAGTCATTTTCAAAACACAGGCCCAAGGACAAAAATCTTTTACATTTTTCATTACATTTTTGAACATCTGAATTTTAAAATCTAAAATATGTGCCTTTTAATTAAAAAAAAAAGTCTTCACACACATCTAACTCCTGTAACATATATAGTGCTAACTCGTTAAGTCATCTCAAATGTAACTGTCCTTTGCTAAAGAAAAAGAAACTCATGCCTACATATAGCCTTCATTTGCATATCCATGCATATATACACACACACCTCATTTTACATTAAATCTGTCTCTATACTATTTATATTTATACCCATTTGCAGGGCCCAAATATATTTGGCCATTTTTTGAATTCTGCTGAGTATTCTTAGGAAAGTATTCTTAAAAAGTTATACTTGGTAAACTTTGCAACAAAACTGAATTATGGTGGAAATCCTATACAAATCACTCAATCTTCTCAGCAGCAATAAATTACAATGTCAGAAACATAAGGTGCTGATCTCCCAGTGTGAACAGAGTAGGGGGTGAATGATGGGGATAAAGCTCTTGATTAGAAATGTTTTTCTTGAATAATAAAGCATTTATGCAGGGAAACAGCCATGAATAAGGTCCACCACCCCCCGATGTTTATCCATATAAAGCACAAGGTGATTTCTCTTCAAGGGAAGAAAGAATGAAAAATAAAAACCTCACATTTTGGACTGATACTCCAAGTTATAAATGTTTAATGCATCTGGTTACTACAATATTACAGTGGTTTCCCTTTTAAAAAATTAAAGTGTATGTGTGTGTGTTTGTGTGTGTTTAAGAAGAAGCAAATGAACTCTAGCTGGTTTGGCTAAGTGGATGGAGCATCGGCTTGGGGACTGAAGGGTCCCAGGTTTGATTCTGGTCAAGGGCACATGCCCAGGTTGTGAGTTGTGAGCTTGATCACCAGTGGGGGGCATGCAGGAGGCAGCTGATCAATGATTCTCTCTCATTATTAATGTTTCTCTCTCTCTCTCTCTCTCTCTCTCTCTCTCTCTCTCTCTCTCTCTCTCCTCTCTGAAAACAATACAAATATACTTTAAAAAACAAATATAAAGAAGCAAATGAACAATCCTACAAGTGAAAAAGCATTATTTAATTTTAGAGTATAGAAGGGACTAGTGGGTTATGTGCAAATTTCTTTGGAAAAAAATGGGATCGGCACACTGCTTGAATTGGATTGTGTTTTAAAGTCAGGATCAGGGACTGAAGCTCTGCAACTTGCTTCCCAACCGGGGAGCAGCTCGAGCTCCTGAATGACATGGACCATGACAGAAGCAGAACACTTCTTTCCTCCCTCCCTCTAAAGATTCCAATAAAATACACCCTGCAGTAAGGAGAGAGGGTTTCACCGAAACTGAACTCACCGCCATCTTTCCCAGTGGTTCTAAACTCTTGAAAAAGTTTGTTTTTATTGTTGTCATTGTTGTTGTTAATCTTTGCCTGAGAATATTTTTCCATCGATTTTCTTTTTAGAGAGAGTGTGGAAGGAAGGGGGAGAAAGAGAGAGAAACATGCATGTGACAGAGACATATCCATTGGATGCCTCCCGCACGCCTGACCAGGGTCTAGGGAAGAGCCTACAACTAAGGTGTCCTTGGTGGGAATAGAACCTGAGGCCCTTCAGTCCATGGGTTGACACTTTGTCTACTGAGCCAAATTAGCTAGGATGAAAAACAATCTGCCTTTAAAAAGTGCCAATGCCAAGTCCCCCACTTACATTATTTGGAAGGGGCCTAAATATTAGGGGTTTTTATTGTTGTTGTTTTTTAAAAACACTCCGCAGATAATTCTAATATGAAGCTAGGGCTGGGAACTACACTGGCACCCCCTTTACATATTTCTCCTGTATTAAAGCAGTAATTCAGTCATACAGGCTAACCATTTAAGTCCTGGCCACCCATTCCTTTTTTTTTTTTTATCTCTGACCCTTCTGTTACTAATCTCTTGGCCACCTCCATAGTCAAATCTTTCCTTGACACAATAGTACTACAATAACATTCTCCAGTGTTGACTCTCTCCAGGCTGGGTCTTCTCACATGCAGGAATCTTCCAGAGACAAAACTTTCATCATTTTATTCCCTAAACATAGCTCCCAAATCTTCAATTTGTTCACTTACTCCTCTAGGAAAACACTCAAAGTTTTTAAATAAAGCATCCTAGATCCTCTTTAATGGGATCCAGACTTTCTTTCCAAGTTGAGAGTGTGTCATTCCACAGCAGGAATCCTCAGCTCCTTCTAGCTTTATCTATATTCAGTATTTCCTGAACACCTTTCCAACCCCATCTCCTTGATTTTTTCTTCTGTTCTCTTCTTGAAATGTTGACCCTCTCTGCTAAACCCAAATCCAGCAGTATCCGCTCTACATCCTCACTCAAGTATCCCTTCCCACGGCGTTTCTCAAACGTGAAAGCGACCTCTCGTCAATTAAGTGTCTGCAGTACTTATTTTCTGCACTATTCCTCTTGCTCTATTGTGCTCCCAATGCTAGTGCAAGCTCTTCCAAGACAAGACATGTATTTCACATGCAGCTGTGAACACCTGGTGCACATAGTAGGTACTCAATACTCATTTGTTAAAGGAATGTAAAATGATTAAATGGCACCGAATTAATATGATCTCATATCTTAGTGGCTTACAGCTGAGTATGCAAGTGCTGGGAAGTGCTGCCTGGATTCCAATGCCAGAATTATATTTATGAGGACATATGGAGGACAAAACAGAAGGGAATGCTACAATCCAAGAAGAAAAAAATAATTCTCCGGGGAAAAAAACCATTTTTTAACCTTAGGGTTCATTCAGATCTCCAAAAGGTCACATACAAAAACAGTGATGGAAAGTAAAACTTCAGCAGAGAAGAACCAACAATTTTAAGCCCCTTAAAATGTAATGCTAATCAAAGTTTCCTTAAATAAAGCTTTAATCTTTGTTTCAATTCAACTTGAGGGGCCAGTAAAGACCTCTCCAACCTGTTGGTGTCTGAGTATGAGAGGGGTGCTAGCATTTGCTCTCACACAGAAGGAACTGATTTATTTAGAGGCCCATGATGCCTCATTTCCTTCCCGGTCCTGCCTCCCACGTCTACCTCCAACTAAGCAAGAAGGACATGGAGTCACAAAATACTTCCTGTACTTCTCCCTTGTAAAGATAATTTCTAACTTTTCCCCAGAATAATTTAGATAAAACATTTGACTAACCTTTAATTTTTAAATCAGAGTGTGAGAATGATATTGGTGCAATTTTGAGTATATGAGAGTAGTGGATCTTTCTCCCTCATCTCTTGCCATTTAGAATCAGGAATATGATGCCCAGAAAACCAATCATGATAAACACACTCCCCCCATGTCAATGGTTGATCCATGAACCAGGGTGTAAGCCAATGAGCTTTTCCCAGTAATAGAAAGTATTTCAGAAACAGGCACAGGGCTGAATTAGCGCCAACAGGATACAAAGGGAAGTGAGTTATTGCAGGGAAGACATCTTCTTACTTTCCAGAGAGATTCACAGAAGGCAAAGTCTCTCTCACTCTTGTCCACTAGACATGGCTGAGGAAGCATGTACCCTTAATTGCTACTAAAACCATCCCACAACCACAGGGAACAGAACTGGGGATGAGGATAGGGCCATGGTTGCTGTCTATGAGGTGAGCTGGATCAGATTCCTGGACACCCACTCTGCCTTCTGGCTTCTTTGCTATCTGAGCCCATAAACCCTGCCTTTGAGTTAGTTTGAGTTGGGTTTTCTGTTATGTACAGTCCCAGGCACCATAAGTGATGCGATGGTTACGGCAGCTGAGACAGATCCTAAAGGAAGAAGGTACCTATTTCTGAATGTCAAACTGGCTCACTAAACCAAAATGCATTTCCTTTAAGTGGTCTGATTTTGATCATGTTTAGCATGTCACTGGCTCCAGTGCATAAAGGCATTCAATCATAATTTTTCAAATAACCATTGAGAACCCACTAGTGAGAGTCCAGAAGATGAATATCGAACAAGTACTTCTAGGTGCTATGAGTGCTAGGAAAGAGAGCTGGATACTAAGGAAACATATACGAGGGGAACAAACCTATAGTGAGAGAAAAATCCACTTGTACTCCAAGATTTGATTCAAATAGAAGACAGCTAGGGGAAGAGTGGGGGTAGAAGGAACAGCACATAGGGCATCTTGGAAAGGGAGTGTGGTATTTTTAGGTGCCTGAAGATCCAACTGTACCGAGGGTGGGAGGCAGAGAGTACCATCGTGAGAGTCAGGATAGGCATTTTGCATTTCATCCAGTCTTGCAACATCACAGGTGCAGTACCAGATGTAAATGACAGAAGATTAACGCTATTCTAACCATTGGCATTTTGTTTAGAAGATAATTGCTTAAAAGAAAGTCTGTATTTATATGTAGGAGTTAGAAATTCATGCTGATAAAAGAATCATCTGATTATATCCATTGGAAGGCAAATATATTTTCTCTCAAATGTCCCACTAAGCCAGATGGAGAAGGTTTCATGATCTTGAACACTCTTGAGTGCTTTAGGATATTCAAAAAACAAATATTTGCTCCTAGGGCATGTAGATAAAGCTACTAAAGCATTCTCGGTTTTATACAGTTAGAGTATGGAGGTGAAAACTTGGCTCCGCCAGTATTGATCGAGCACCTCATCTATTGAGTTGCTGAGTGTGCTTCATCACCCATTTGTTCTGTTGTGTTATGCACAAGGTCCTTAGCTACTCTGTATAACAGTTGATTTTATAGAAATCTGCAACTATTGTAGGGTTATAGACATGCTTCAGAAATTAGATTCCATTTAGTTAAAATCCATTTGAAATTTACTATCTGTGTCACAGGAGACATGTTACATAACTTCTCTAAGCTTCAGTGTCCTTCTTTGTAAAGTGGACATAATATTAGTTTTATGTCATAACTTTATTCTCATGATCAAATAAGATAATACTTATTGAATTCTACCCTTGGAACATAGCAAGCTAATATTGGGAGTTATTAGCTGCAGTTATTAATCCATAATACATGTAGAAATATTAGTCCCTATGGGGCAGCTGTGATGGGAAAAGAGATTGGGCTGTCTTATCTTGGAATTCAGGTACATTCAGGAAGAGAAATGGGAGCAGTAATAGGGACATAGACTAAAACACAGCTTTGATCAGGAAACAAGGTCAATAAAAGCAACCCTGGAAAATTCTATCTTTAGTACCCAGAAATCTTGAAATCCAAGATTTGAAATATAGTTGGAATGTGGAGGAAGATGCCAGATACTGACAATCAGAGCAAAAGTTTGGTCTTAAGGTATAAGAGAAAGTATTGCAGCGGACCTAGCTACACTTCGAAGATCTGGCAGCCCCGAGGCAGTGACCCTTACTCTGTTGGGGAATTAAAGGCTTGACCTAGACCCTGGCTAATGTCAGACGACCTGCTTTGTAGTTTGATTCTGACGCTCATAAGACTTTGGTTTTGAGCAAATTAATTGTCATTTTAATGATTTAATTTCCTCCTCAGTAAAATGGGGATAATTATTTCTGGTTTGCCTACCAATACCTATTGAATCGTCTTCCTATTCCTGGGTTTGCAATATGAAGATGAAGGGAAATGTTCTATGACACTCCCTGTTCAGTAAGGAATCAAATATTAACAACCCATTATACTACATACTATTCACTACATAATACAGTGAGGCACCATCTTTCACAAGCACACGCGTGAGGTTCCAGAGAACCCAATGTGGAAGGGACGCCCATGCTTGCCCATGAGAATGAGGGAAGATTTCGTAGAGGAGATAGAATGTAAGCTGATATTTTGTAGATGACTGGGAGCTTTGCAGGCGGGTGGGAGAGGAAAAGATACTCCTTCCCAAGAGATAGGGCAGAATGTACACAGAGCACAATAGTATCTTCGGGGATTGAATTAGAAACAAAAGTTGCAGGTAAATCAAGCCAAAGGTTGCTTGAGGGCCTACATTCTTTTCCAGTGTGATTACAGTCACTTCAGTTGCAGAGCCTGTTGGGAAATGACTGACCTTGATCCTGGAATATTCCTCCCATTTGGCCAGCTTCTATAATTCATTCAATTAGGTCAGAGGGAGCCTTGCACCTGCAAATATCATCGCCTCTAATAGCCAACAGTGAGCACACTCTGTGCTCTGACTTCCACCAACCACAGCTCCTACATTCACTCAAGTGGCTCTTCTGCATTAAGGTTGCGGAGACTAACGGAGCATCCGATGTGGCTGATTGCAGCCTTTCTGCCCAATGGCTGAACAGAAGGTTTCAGTTTCCACTGCCTGCTAGGCTACTTCACCTTTCTTCAATGCAGAAATACTCAGATGAAGAAACCCAACTGTTACTATCATTTAGTGGATGTAAGACATCTGCATAAGACTTTGCAGCATCTGGCACTGTTTGAAACATACAGAATTCAGTGCTGCAATTGCAACTTCTCTAAGTATGCCACATGACAGTGTAGGAAACATCCGCTTACCATGACAGCGCCTAAACTCTGCTTCCAAACAAAAGGGAAAGGGGAAAGTTATGGACTCTGCAGATATAACTGTATAAGAATATATATACAATGTGTGGTGTAAGGACAATGCTCATCAAAGAAATATCATTTCATGCGACTTTAGATCATCTCCTCTTTATATCAAGACGGGTTCTTATAAAGTACCTTTTCCATAACAGAAAGTGAAAGGAGACATTTTTTATTTCTAACTCATTTTACAAACTTTTACTGAACCCCTGTTATATGCTAACCGTCCTGCTGGACAATGGGAATTCCATGAAAGGCTCCTTCAAGAGGCAAGATGTAAGAGAACAAATGACTACGTGGGGAGAACAGATCAAGTATTTGCAAGGATCACTACCTTTGTAGAACTATTCCACAGGCCCTGATGGGGCGATCAGTCTGGGTGCTCTGTCCCCAATGACTCTCTCAGTCCTGGGAGGCTAACACCTGCCACCTTGGGACTTTCCCACCAAAACATGCAGGAGAGTTTGTTTCTTTCCACCCGTGTTGCTTAGGTGGGAAGATGGAACTCTGGATGCCATTTCAGCCTTTATCTTCCTCATACAATGAACAAAGACCAGAGATGGGGAAGGCGTGACAAAAAGGAGGAAGAGAAAAGAAAGAAAAGAGGAAGAAGGGGAAGAAACTAGAGGAAACTAGAGGGAAACCTTATCACATCATTTGAGCTTTGTATCTACAACCTTGTATTTTAAAATTGATTTTTAATTTAATTAGATGTTAATTAGAAATTTGTTTATTTGATATCTGAATATGCGGTGTTGTAAGAATTATACTTAAAATATCAAATTATATTGGGTGAGGAGGGATGAAGACAAGAATTCATCTTTCCTTTATGAGGAATTTGGTTATGTTATAGTAAAGAAACTAGTTAATCTATACCTGTTACATTTTAGACTTAGACTATCAAAAGAAGAGCTTTGAAAAACTGGTGTAAGCATTATTCAAAACAGTGTGGCATTATCCAGTAAAGGCAAGGAGACATATATTCTGTGAGCCAGCAATTCAACTCTTAGGAACTCGTGTATATGCACATAAGAATGAATGTACAAGAGATTTCCTAGCAGCATTGTTTGCAATAGATCCAAGCTAGAAACCACAACTATCTACCAAGAGTAAAATGCATAAATAAATATACAATAGAGTATTACACATCAATATAAATGAAGGAATTATGACTATCCTCAAGAGCATGATACAATCATCCTATCTAATAAAAGAGTAATATGCAAATTGACCATCACAAGATGGCTACCCCCATGTGGTCAAAGATGGCTATCACAAGATGGCCAGCAAGGGAGGGCAGTTGGGAGGGATCCAGGCCTGCAGGGGAGGAGAGTTGGGGGGGGGACCATCCTGGCAGGGGGAGAGCAGTTAGGGGCAATCAGGCCAGCACAGAAGCAGTTAGGCATTGATCAGGCTGGCAGGGGAGCGGTTAGGGGCAAAATGGCAGGCAAGAGGTCGGGAGCCAGCAGTCCTGGATTGTGAAAGGGGTCCCAGATTGGAAAGTGTGCAGGTTTGGCTGAGGGACACTACCCCCACCCCCCACTCCTACTCCATGCACGAATTTCATGCACTGGGCCTCTAGTACTACCATAATTGAGTGACATATACTAGGCATAATAAGAAAGATATAAAATAAAATTACACTCATTCACAGGAAAAAACCCCCAAAATATATTATTTGAGGTTAGTTTGTAAAACAATAAAGTAGAGCAAGGGAATGATGATTAGAAAAGCTAGGAGAGTAGTAACTCCTAAGAGGCTTGAGTGGTTTGAGATCATTAAATGGCCTGTAAAAGGCTTCAGAGTGCTAATAATGTGTTTGTCTTTAAACTGTTATTCACTTCAGAGTTATTCCTACAATTACATTCATAGACGTTTTATGGCCTTTTTTAATGTGTGTTACATGTCACAGTTAAAAAAAACAAACACAACACAATGCATTATGACTAAAAATGAAGGACCTACTAGAGTAGGAAGTTATACACCAAAGGTTATACACCAAAGGTTATACACCAAAAACCAGTGAACATTATACTCAGTGGGGAAACCTTAGATAACTCTCCCTTTAGAAACAGCGTCAAGACAATGATACTCATTATCGTTACATCTGCTTAACAGAAACCTGGAGTTCTCGGCTAACTCTATAAGAAAAGCAAAATAACTAAAAGATTGAAAGAAATGGAAGAAAGGAGATAAAATTTTTATTATTGGTGAATGAGATAAATACTTACCAAAAAAAGTTAGCACAATTAAATTCAAAGTAATTGTTTTTATGTTATTGTTTTTTTGTTGGATATAAGATAATCCTCAAAAACCAAGAGAATTTTTGGCACATAAACAGTATTCAAAGTGAAAATGTAATTTTAGGAACAAAAAATAGTAACAAAATTATATAGTACCTATGGATTTTAACTTAAGAATGAGTGCCCAGGATTTCAATGGAGCAAAATTTCTTTCTCTAATATAGAGTATACAACATTTAAAAAAATTATGCTCCTATTTGGAAATAATAAAAAATAAATAAGTTTAATTTCCTGAAAATTAATAGATGACTTAAAATAATAAGCAAAATTTCATCTGGATGAATTTTAGAATTCAGTGTCATTCTTTTTAAAATTTATATAGAAGAATAAAAACAAACAAATAGTTGAATATTCTTTGAAAAAGAAGAGCAAAGAGTAAATATTTGCTATCTCAGATAATGACATAAGAGCCATAGTAATAAAACCAGGATGGCTAGGTTCAAGGAACATCCCAATGAAATAATAAAACCAAATTGTGAGCTTACTAATGCATCTTTCAACAGCTTGAAAGTCTATACCTGATAACCTGGCATCAAAAATCAATAGGTTGTGAATGAAATTTTTAGATATTAATGAAATATATTTATAATGTCTGGGAAATAAAACTTCATTCCTACTAAAACATATATAAGCATACATATAACATATACATTTATAAAATATAGTACATATAGACATATATAAGCATATGCGTATAAAACATATAACAATATATAAGTATATTTATCATAACAGCAACACATATGTATAGGCAAGTACTTTTCTAATTGCTTTTTCATATATTAGCTCATTCAATTTTCACAATAATCCTATGAGTCCATTTGTATTACTATTCTCATTGTATGTACAAAAACATGTGTATAAAGATTAAGTTGTTCAAATTCACCCAGGTAGTAAGTGAAGGAACCAAGATTGTGATTTAAAATAGTATGGGTTGCAATAACCTTGGTCTGAATTACTATACCATAAAGCCAAAACTGTGAATGTAGAAGTAAATCTTTGTGACCTAATCAAATCTTAACCAAAATTCCAAAACCACAAACACTAAGGCAAAGAAATAATAGATGTTATAAAATAAGAATAAAGACATTTTTCACTAAAAATTAAATAGGAAAGTTCACAATAAGATGACAAATGGGGACAGAAAATTTAATTTCTAACATCTAAAATGGACTAGACTTATAGTTAGATTATCAAGCATCTCCTGCTAATCAATAAGAAAAAGATACCAGCTCAAATGAAAAACAGGCAAAAGTTAAAGGAGAGGGAACTCCCACACTGAAGAGAAACCTTATAATCAACAAAATGATGGCCAAATTCATGTAGTTAGAGAAATGGAGATAAAACACTGACATCACTTTTTACTTATTGTATTGACAAAAAGTAGAAAGCTGAATCATGCCAAGTGTTGGCAGTACTACAAGAACCCTCATTAAATTCCTGTGGCTATTACAGACTGAGACAGACATTCTGGAGGACAATCTGAAAGTACTTTGGCAAATTCCGAATAGCCACAGACTATATGACCCAACAATGACACTCAAATCCATAAGGGTTCATATGCATGAATATTTCTCAGTAGGTTGTGTTAGTGAAAAGTCAGATGTTATCTAGGTAAATGGGCTAGTTTCATACCATAGAATATTATAAGCCAGAAAGAAGCAATGTACAATGTACACATAACCATGTGGATAATTTTAAATCAATGCTGAGCAAAACTAGTAAGTAACAAGAATTTGTACAGCCCAGTCAGCATGGCTCAGTGGTTGAGTGCTGACCTATGAACCAGGAGGGCATGGTTCGATCCCTGTCAGAGCATGTGCCTTGGTTATGGGCTCCATCTCCAGTGCGGGTGTGCAGGAGCCAATCAGGGATTCTCTCTCATCACTGATGTTTCTGTCACTCTCTCCCTCTTACATCCTCTATGAAATCAATAAGATACATTTTTAAAAAGTAAATATTAAAAAAAGAATATGTACAAGTGAAACATAGAATGTCTAGGATGAAGGGACAGAAATGGGAATGGGGAAGGAAGATCAAAAGGAATGAATCAATAGTAGAATGATGAATAAAATCAACCAATAATGACGGTGTGTCATCCTACAGAGGAATCTGATCAACTCATACTTCATGCCTCATGTCCATTAAAGGGAGAAAAAATAAAGAAAAAATGCAACACCAGCCAACAGTTTGATTCCCTGTCTGGCATGTGTGGGAAGCACCTGATCAATATTTCTCTCTCACATCAATGATGTTTTTCTCTCTCTCCCTCTCCCTTCCTCTCTCTCTAAAATCAATTAAAAACACATCTTAAAAAAGCAAGACCAACATGCATATGGACTTTATTGAGATTACATTCTAAGATGAGGGATAGATATTAAACTACTAATTACAACATTGCTTTTTAAATTTCTATTTTGATATGTGCTATAATCGATGAAAGCATAGGGTGTTATGAGAATATAGTAAGGTGTAAGAAAAATTAGTATATACCAGTCAAATAAAAGGCATAAGAGGAGTGTTATGAGATATAAGAAACTGGACTGGGAGTTAGTCTTATAGTTTTTAAACTGAGAGGTCCATGGAGTTGCCATGTGTTCCGTGTTTAACTAGATGTTCTATAGTCATTTATTACTTCTAAGAACTTAATATTTGTTATAAAGTAATTTGAGCATGAGCGTCCTCACTCACTCTCTAGGCGAATGCTATGGACTTACTGGTGTGATTTATACATTAAACAAAAGAGTGCGAGCCTCTTTGTCTATACACAGGACACCATGATGTACGAGCTAAAAATGGCATCATTTTTAAAACATTTGGTTCTAGACAATATTTTTCTGTTTTAATAATTTAGGTTTGTGAAAAAATTCTGCAAAAACAAGAAAAGAGTTCATCTTCTGAAATACTATAAAACATCAAGCATCTAAAAATTATTTAAGGAAAATAAAATTAAAGTGTTTATAAAATACAAGAATTCATGAATCTAATGAAATAGAGAAAAATAATCAAGAAAACTAAAGGACATAGAAGTAGAGATTAAAATGATCAAAGAAACCACAATTATAATAACTAAATAAAATCTGCTTTGGAATAAAATTGGCATTACCAAAACTCAGATCAGTGAACTATAGAAAAAGATACTTTGAAACTTTTTCTAAGTAAACCTGATAAATAGAAAGTGTAGGTTCAACCTAAAAATTTCAATAGTTTTTGAGAAAGTAGAACAAAACTAGACTAAAACAAATGGAAGCAAACTAAAAATGCATTGATAAAAACAGCCTATCTGAAAACATATTTCTGAGAAAGTTTTGAATATGCATTCTACAAAGGATGAGGAGGAGGAGGAGGAGAAGGAGGAGGAGGAGGA
>PVJC01047253.1:0-12983 GCA_004026665.1 Murina feae
GCTGTCTTAGTCCCTCCTGCAGCTGGGATGCAGCTCCACCCAGACATCTCGCCAGTGCAGGGCTGGGCCTCGCAGGCCTTCGGGCCGGGGAGCTCTGAGAGATGCTCACCAGCTATCAGGAGGGCCTAGGGCAGCGGTTCTCAACCTATGAGTCTCGACCCCTTTGGGGGTCGAATGACCCTTTCACAGGGGCCGCCTCAGACCATCCTGCGTATCAGATATTTACATGACGATTCATAACAGGAGCAACATTACAGTGACAAAGTAGCCACGGAAATAATTTTATGGTTGAGTCACCACATGAGGAGCTGTTTGTAAAGGGCCAGAAGGTTGAGAACCACTGCTCTAGGTGATGCTTTAGCGGTGGCGACGGCAGCCAGGTGGGAAGATGTATGTGGGGTCTGCAGCACAGGGGAGACGGGTCTGCGTGGCAGGTCGTGAGCTCAGCCCACTTCCTCAGGCCGGTGCCAGGAAGGTGGGGAGATGCCAGGCTTCTCATCAAGGCTGCTCTCTTGATGGTTTAATCTGGTGCTAGGAGGGATGGCTGGGGAGGTGCGGGGGTCCACTTTCGGAGGGCCGGCCTCTTGACTAAGAGGTGGCTGGGGAGGGGAAGTCATCGCCAGGCTGTGAAGAATATTGCCTGTCAACCTCCACGCCTGGACCTGAGAGGGGGTCATGGGGTGATGAAGGGGCTCCCCTACCCAGCGCCAAGCACCACTTCTGGTCACCCCAGAAGACATTCAAGCCCACCATTACTCCCGTGGCTTTTCCGTAGTTTCCTTTGGTTACATGTCTTTCCACGAGGCCAGCCAGCATACGGGGGTCTGGATGAAGGCTGGAGGTGGAGAGGAGATTCAGAAGAGGGTCTGATCGAAGGGTTCCCTCTGAAATATAGATGAGGACGAGGGGGAACCCTAGATGCCTTTGGAAACAGGAATGGAGGGTGACGTTTCGGAACTCTGGATGCCACTTAAGCTTCAAGTGTTGTTTTGAAGACGCACAGGGAGAGAAATTCAAGAAGTTTCTGCTACTTGAACATGTAACCAGCTAAATAATCTATCGGTGGAAACAGAACGGGGGCCACGTGCTGGGCCCAGAGGGCTGAGAACAGCCCCTCCGTTTCCTGAAGTGTTTGCGAGGCTGGTTGAGGGGGAGCCGTGCGTGGTGGCCCAGAGTACTGGGTCCTGAGGGAACAGGCAGGATGCAAGGAAGGGGAGCTGGTTTGCCTGGGCTGGAAACTTTATGCAGCGTAACAATCACACACCAGGCTTTGCATTTCTGAAGAAACGGGAGCCATTTCCCTCCTGAGTACTTTGGTTTTCGTCAAGGGTCACTCGTTCACACACGATCCACGGGAGGGTAAGCCTGAGGGCCTGGACTGTGTGGCTTTTGGAGGCCGATTCTGGGTCCCCACCTCTGGACCGCCTGGCTCGGGGAGTTGTGGGGGGGGGCAGTTTGAGCATCTGTGTTTCAGAACGACTTGTGGGGGTTCTGATAGGAGGCTGGGTTCAGGGTTATTGGCTGCCTTGTAGCGAGATGGAAGTGGGGGCGGTGCTGGGACAGAGTGGGGCATTGCCAAAGACTTGTCTACTTTGTAATTTACACCCCCTCCCCCGCGTAAGTACCATTTGCTCAGGGTCCCAAGGCATTCAGGACGCCTGCACCGACTACACAGTGGGCTTGTACTAGACCCCTCCCTGGGGCTGGCGGTGCCGGGACCTTGCTGGAATCACGTGGACCCTGTACAGGTAGAGGCGGGTGCAGACGCTGGGCCCTGGAGTGTGGACCACAGCCTGCTCAGCGCTGAGTGTGGGCTCTGCGGGGCAGGCAGCGTTTCTGAGTTACTCTCCCCCTCACCTTCAGTGCCAGCCTTCCCGTCCCTGGGGTCAGGGACTGTAGCTAGTGCTGGAGGTGTGACTACAGAAGGTAGCCACCGTGGTCTGAAGCTAAGGAGTCGGTGGCTGGTGTAGGTTGGGGCCATCAGTGGCACCGGGTCAGGTACCATGATGGAAAGAGGCACCTGTTGCCTTGTGAAGGCCCCTTCCTTGCTCACCCCGCCTCACAGCCCACTCCCTGCTGGGGTCTCCCATGGGCCTGGCATTTGTTTATCAGAGGCTGAGGGAGGAAGCAGTCCTTGCTCCTGCCACCAGGAGGCAGAAATGGGGGTCCCCACAAATGCTTCCTGCACGGGGAGGTGCATCTGACACCCGGACACGCTCGCTGGGTGGGTGTCCCGCAGATTGGGCAGTGGCTTTCAGCACCGGGAGGCTCAGTGCAAGGTCAGATGCACATCCTGGGCCTCTCCCAGACTTTCTGGGCCGGACTCTGGGAAATCGGGCCAGAGAATGGGTGTTGTTACCACGGGCCCCGCGGGTGATCTGCTTGGGGGAGAATGTTTCGTGGCCCAGCGTGCAGACAGAGCAAGAGGCAGCTTGGAGAGCTGGTGGTGGGGAATGACGTGGCGCTCATGAGCCCACAGCCTGCGCGGGCTGCCTGTGCAGGGAGGCACTGGCGGTGCTGGTGGGGTGCGTGATGGGCATCAGCTGGAGAAGTCTCCACGCAGTCCACAGAGCTGGGGGACACCTTTCAGACGCCCGTGTTTCAGACGGGCCCCGAGGCACACTGCGTTCAGTGTGGGTAAGGAAACAGGACCTCAGGTGGCAGAGACCCCGGATCACGTGTTCAATAGTAGGAAGGTTTAGAAGGAAAAACAGAGACAGGTTTTCAAAACCGGCACATACCCACCTCGGCACTTTCCTGCCCCGATTATGTCTATTCCGACCGAACCTGCGGTGGTCACGTGGACGCTATCTCCCAGACGCCGGCTGCTGTCGGTGAATAGCCGACTCAGGTGCAACCTGCCGCCAAGCACATTAGGACAGAACGAATGAAAACAATGCGAAATTCGTACTAAAAATGACAGCTGGCGGGAAAGGCAAGCGCCTTTTATTTTTATCCAAAGTCACGGGGTTTGGAAATGGGTTTTATCTCGATGAATATTTAATACAAGCAATCCTTCCCCCACTCCCCAACCCCCCTCCCCCCTGTCTTTCCAGGCATCAATTCACTGTCGGTTTATTTTTCCGGTTATTTTAGGCAACTCTGTGTCTTTCTCTGCTGCGCCTGTCAGTTCGGGGGATGAGAGTATTGACACCCAAAACCTGGAGCAGATCTTCCCTGTTAGTCCCTCTCCTGTGGAGATCGACATAAACAAACCCCTGGTACATGTAGAGACAGCTTGCGTCTGTGCAGCGGGCAGGGAAAACCAAGGCCAGACCGTGAGCACGAAGTCCCTGGCCCAGCCACACAGAGGCCCCGATCTCACAGCGCTTGGCTAAGCGGTCCCCTCCGCGCTCGCTCGGTGTGATTGGGAGGCAATGAATTAAGCCCGGGAGCCGGAGGGATTCTATCCTGGAGCCTGATGGTTCCATCGCCGCGTAAATCATGCATGGGGCCCGGTTCCATTATTTACGACGCCGGGCGCAGCCACAGCACCTGGAGTGGTGTATGTGGAACCGGTCCTCCAATTTTACTCCTGTCCTTCAGAGGGACTGTGTGTTTTTAAGGTTATAAGTATTGTGTATTTTTATACAAAAGCTAGAATTTCCACAGGAAAATCGAAAGACAAAACGGGGCATCGTTGCAGGAATTTGCCTTCATACAAACAAATATTGATTCTTTGAGCTGGGTGGCTCTTTAGATCCCGAACGTGGGAAACTTCTAGAGTGTGTTACTGAAAATACTTAAGTAGCCCTAGCTGGTTTGGCTCAATGGGCAGAGCATTGGGCCTGTGGACCAAAGCGTCCTGGGTTTGATTCTGGTCAAGGGCGTGTACCTTGGCTGCAGGCTCCTCCCAGCCCCGGCCCTGGTCAGGGTGCATGCAGGCAACCAATGGAATAATACCTTTGGGTGAGTGTTAACCAAAAACAACAACACAAAACAAAACCCAAAAAGAAGAAAGAACTTGAGTGAAGGCAGGCGCCGTGCGAACATCTGGGTTCCTCTCTGCACCCTCATTTTCTCTGACCCGGCGAGTGGGGCTTCCCGCCGCCGTGCGCCTGCACAGTGACCTGCGCCTCATTAACCAGCCTTTCCCCTCTGTTGCAGGAACCCGAGCTCCATCGGCAGGCCCCAACGAGTCGCCAGCATGTCTCCTTCTACACGGTCGGCCCCAGGGTGACCAGGAACGTGACCTTGGTGTAGCGAGGGCACTGCGCTTGGCTCATGACCTGCTCCACGGCCGGGTCAGCACTGCTCTCCCGAGGCCCTGCCCGCCCGCGTTCCCTGGAAGCGGCGATGTTGGAATCATGGAAGTGGATATTTCAGTGAGAGAAGCAACCGTTGCTCCCAACTTCCCAAGTGGAAGTTCACTCTTAATGTGTTTCACGATCCCAGGGACTTCGGTAAAGTCGCCAAGTCACTGCACACTCCTGCTTGCTGGTCCAACGAGTCTATAGCCTGCCATGACTTTAAACACGTTTTTATCACCTTACGTCATATGAAGTTTATATGTGTGTCCGTGTACTCCGTGGGCATTACTGCATAGGATCAGTGAAAAGAAGAGGATAAAAGTCAGGATCTGTCAGACATCTAACATTGCTTGGAAAGCCATAACTCAGGTTGCAACTAAGATCACAGTCTAAAGTGGATGAGCGCCGGTGAGATAATCTCCCTGGGCATGCATGTGGGGACATTCGTTTTATCTGCCCCCTTATCAGCGCTCTCTCGTCCTCAGATGACTCAGATGTGGGTGGGGCTTTGTAGGGGGTGTAGCTCACGTACCACAAACACTGTGATGTAACTGGAAATGGGTAATGTGTCCCTTGTAGTGTTTTGTTTTGTTAATCCTCGCCAGCGGCTATTTTTTTCCATTGATTTTTAGACCGGGTGGAAGGGAGGGGAAGAGACACAGAGAGAGATGTGTCACAGGGATACAAAGATTGGTTGCTTCCCTCATGCACCCCCTCCATGGTCGGGGATTGAACCTACAACTGAGGTACAAGCCCTTGACCAGAATCCAACCCGAGACCCTTGGGTCCAAGGGCTGGCACTCTATCCACTGAGCTATATTGGCCAGGGCAGGGGAATGTGTTCTTTAATAAATAAAGGAGAAGACACTGAGAAGCTTGCATTGCTTCTCTTAACTTCACTATTCAGGTGGTAGTTTACAGAATCACAGTGTTCAGGAATCAAGCACTTTTTTAAAAATTGAAAGCAATTTTTTTTTAACATCATCAAATAGTAATTCAGTGCTGGACTTTTTGTCATTGTCTTGTTATTTTTTTTATAGTTCGTTTTTCTGTTTGTTTGTTTTTGGTTTTGGTTTAGGACCGAGTTTGGGTTCATACATTGTATTTGATTACCGTATCTCTTAAATCTCTTTTATTTTATTTTACAATTACAGTTCTTACATAATGTATTAATTTCAGGTGTACAAGATAGTGGTTAGACACTCATATATACCTTACGAAGTGGTCACCCCAAAGTGAGCCGCATCTGGCACCACACTTATTACAATATTATAATATGCTGTGTTTTATATCCTTGTGACTATTTCTATAACTGGGCAAGTTCACCTTTCTTAAACCCTTTCCCCTTTTTCTTCCATCCCTAGGAATCAAGCATTTTCCAACATGCAAAACAGATATTTGTAAAAACAAAATCACATCTTCTCGTTAGTCTTTGCCTGTTGTGCATTAGCCCCGTTTAAAGTGAATATACATGTTGTTACTAAGAATAAAAGACTAAAATTGCTGCCTTTTCCAAATACATGTTTACCATGTAGGTCTTCTCAGGGCCTTTCTATTTTGCTGAGAGGTGGGACTGCTGTTTGGCTGAGCTCTGCCGAAGTTGGTGCAGGGTTCCATAATGGTTGGTAATTGACAGCTGCTCTGAGCACCCCTCATGCCCTACCATGCGATTGCCAAATGGAATTTGACTTTTAAAATGTGTTAAGATTTTAGTGAATTCCTTCAAGTTACTAAATCATCCTGTTACTGTTTCTCATTACTCAACAGTCCTGCTTGTTGATCCATTAAGTGGTGGACAAGTCTATGTATAAGCTGATTTAGAAAATACTTTTATGATCTTAAATCCCATTAGGGTCTTCCCATGCACCCCCTCCTATGAATCAGGAGCTAATGCAAGGGATATTTGCTGGCACATATGGCTTTGGCAGGTATGTGCCATTCTGATTAGTTGGTGCCCATACCATGTCTCTTCTGATTGGTCGGTGCTCATATAATGCCTATTCTGATTGGTTGGTACCCACACACTATCTTTTCTGATTGCATGGTATTGTTCATAGCTTACTGGTTGTCAAATAGTTTGAATATAAGCAGGGTTCGAAGGATGCTGAAAAAAATGCCATGTCTTCTAAGACTGTAATATGCCTAACGTGAGGGGATTGGCTGCCTATTTTTGTGGGAGCAGAACTGAAATGCAAAATATCAAAGACACATTCCCATTTCATGTTCCTACGGGGCCGTTTTGTGGGAAAAATTGCCAGTGCACCTGCTTGTAAAATGGGACTCCTGCTTATTACGCAAATTATTTACTCGCTGGCAGTGCAGCTCTGTCTCCCAGCCCCGTCCCAGGAGAAAGTCAAGGAGAAAGATAAGGTTCAGAAGACCCCGTGGGCCGAGCTGTTTCATGCGCGACCTTCACGTTCTTCACTTAATAATTTTCTCTCCTTCAACCACCACAGAACTCAGATCCCAGGGCCAGGCAGACATCATGTCCCTTATACCTTTTGCAACCTTTACGGAATCGGACATTCTGTAGGTATTCAGGAAGTATTGGTATTAAATAGGTCAATATTGAGAAAGACAGTATATTGAATTATCGCAAATATTTGCCATCTGCAGGCTCTAAGTATTGTATTTCTGTGGTTATTTTAGGAGTCGGGGAGGGGTTGCATGTGGAATATAATTGACCTTCAAGTTCTGAATTGGGGAGCAAAACGCCAAATGATTTTCATAGAAATTTCTCCAAGTTAGTGTGTGCTTATGGAGTCACTCTCACGATATTTTCATGCTGATCAGACTGGGAGGTTTACCTGTGCCAGCAATGAACAGGTTTTATAGCAGCTTATTCCAGGAGCAAGTTTCTCAAGTTTTCATTTCACAAGACGTAGATAAGTTATTTTGAATAAAGTCATCAAGAGCTGCAGTATCCAATAGCATGTGGCTTTTCATATTTAAAGTTTTTGACGTTAAATAAAAGGCAAGATTCACTTCCTCAGTTGTACTAGCCACAAGTCAAGTGTTTAATAGCCACACGGGCTACCAGCTACTGTATTATACAGTGCAGATTGCAGTTTCCATGGCTGAGGACAGTTCTGTTGACCATGCTGGCTGAGAGCTGGCCACTTTGACAATGACCTTCATGTGTCCAGGACCGGCTTTTACACAAACACGCCGTCCGTGCTTTCTCCTGGTGTTACGTCTGTGCATTTGCCAGTTTCTATTTAGGATCCTGCAAATCCTAAGGCAGCTCCCAACTGAAAATGGGGTTTTGCTGATGTAGAAATTCACCTCTCACTTCTGTAATGCAGAGAGCTGACACGGGCTCAGGGGCACCGGGTGAGAGGAGTCAGTCCATCCCAAGGTCATGGCTAAGGGTGTGTCTCGGAAAGATAGCTATGGCTCTCCGATGATGAATGGCAGGTGAGGCTGTTGTTGTTTGTTATTTTTAAAATATATATTTTTATTGATTTCAGAAAGAGAGGGAGGAAGAGAGAGAAACATCAATGATGAGGGAGAATCATTGATCGGCTGCCTCCTGCATGCCCCCTACTGGGGACTGAGCCTGACACCAGGGCAGGTGCCCTAACTGGGAATCAAACTATGACCTCTTGGTTCATAGGTCGATGCTCAACCACTGAGCCACATCGGCTGGGTGAGGGTGTTGTTATTTAAACAAACATCCCTCAAAGCCTCTTGTCATGACATCCTAGCTTGGTGAACCACACCTGCCCATCCTCCTTGGGGTCTTGGACCTGGTTACTCTGCAGATTCCAAGCCTGCCTTACGCACTTAGGGATCTCCCATCGTTTACTGGAGGAAGACAAAGTGGCAATGTCAACACAGCGAAGATAAAAGGAGATTTTGAATAAAATCACTTCCTTGGTTCTGTGTGGCCCTGACCTTGGAAAACCACCGGGGCACTGAAGTGGGGTTGCCAGTTTCTAGGAGTTGGATGACCTACAAGGTGAATGGATGCTGCAGAACATGCAGCAGATGCTGGGTCAGTGTGTGCAATCTGCCACCAAAGTGCTTGTGATGTCTTTGGGGAAACACTCCATCCTGCATGAAGAGGAGGCAGACATCTCTGTGGAACAGCTGAGGACAAGAAGACTTAAGAGACCGGAGAAATGAGGCAAGACAGGAAGGAAGAAGGGTGCTGGGGCAGGTGTTATAGACAGGATAGGGTGGATGGGTGGTCTAGCAGGCCTAGGCAGGACCCATGAGCCTGAGGAGCTGTTACCATCCACCAGTTGATGGGTGGGGAGAGGGTCGAGACCTGTGTGGAGAGGGTCGCCAATAGCTACGGGGCCTTAGGTGGAGGGACACAGTCAAGTCCTGGAAACCTGGCAGGGAGGGAGTTGGAGTGACACAGACTCTGCCCTCTCATCCCACCCCTCATCTCCTCCTCATGCCTCCCATTCACCAAGCCCACTCAGAGCCAGAGGCCAGGCTGCCCACTGATGTCCTTATGGATGGAGGAGGGGGGAACACGGATGTGGAAGGTAGGCAGGAGATACCCTCCCAGGAGGAGCTGGTGAAGTTTAGGAAACAGAAATCAAGGGATGAAGACAGTGTACAGTCCCGAAGAGACACTGTGCCTGACAGTGTTCCATTTTTTTCTCTCTTTAGGGATGAATCCATTTCCCTGGGATACCAGTTGGAGAAAAGGCATGTGACTGCATTGAATTTGAGTCGGTCACGTCTTCGATGACACATGAATAGAACAAAGGGATTGGACGGTGGACCCCTAAAATCCCTCCTGGCACCTTTGTCGAGATGTACACACACACACACACACACACACACACACACACACACACACACACCCTGCCTGCTCATCTGAGATGGCCCAGCTGTTCGGCTGAGGCAGCCCTGGGAGGGAGCCACACTGCGCTCCTCTGCAAGCGGTAAATATTTAATTCTCACCCAGCACAGGCTGTGAATCATGCCAGGGCTTCGGCCTGGGGTGGGGGTGGGACTCACCAAACTCCTGGAGCTCCAACTCGCACCTCTCAGCCTGACCTGGACAAATGCAGAGATGGAGGGGCAGGCTGGGTCCTGAGCTGCCAGCACCCCTGAAATTGTCTCCCCCTTTTGTCGGGTGTCTGCTGTTATTCCTAAAAAGACAAGGAGCTCTGAGCCCGCAGCAGGTGGAAGGCTGGTAAGAATTATTGCCCAGCCCTGGCTTCAGACTGGGACACTGCTGCCCAGCCTCATGATCGTACCAGGTGAAGGACACAGATCATCTAGAAGATTCCAGTAAAGAGTGTGCAGGGAAGTGGAGCTTGGAATGAACTGATTGCGGTTCTTTTCAGAAAACCTGCAGATGTATGATATTTTATAGGGTAACTCTTTGGGAACAACTGGTAATAGGATGCTTTAATTTCATGGCTAATAAAATCTGAGGCAGTTCAAATAATAGCAAATCATCATCTAAATAAAAAACTAATTTAGAAAATTACAGCTGATTTAGCTTTTATTTTTTTCCTCAAAAAGCACAAATTGGACTGGATTCGGTGAAATGTAGTGAAATGGAGTGAACCCAAAGCTGGGATTGTGGCGGCAGCAGGCGGTGGGAGAATTCGCCGCACCTCTGCGTCCTTATAGTTGTGGTGTGTGTGCTGTGTGCGCATGTGTGCTGTGTGCTGTGTTTGTGTGTGCATATGTGTGCATGCACGTGCATTTGGTGTGTATGTGTGCACACTTGTGTGCATTTGTGTGTATGCGTGCGTATAAAGAACCAGGGAAGGGAGAGACATTTGTTTTGTGTCTACCGCCTGGGTCAGCAAACAGTAAGTAGGCCACGAGAGCCCAGTCCAGTGTGCTGCTGGGTTTTACGTGGCCCACAAGCTAAGAATGGTTCTCGCATTTTTAAGTGGCTGGAATAAAATCAAAAGAAGAATGTTTTATGACGTGAAAATGTTATGAAATTCCAATTTCAGGGTCCCCAGTGCCGTTTTATTGGAACCCTGCCAAGAGTGGCATCTTGTCTGTGGCAACGTTCCTGCCACGCAACAGAGCTGAGCGCCTGAGGCAGAGGCTGCATGACCCACACGCCTGAACTACTCACTCGTTGGCCCTTTCCAGAAGAAGCATGGTGGCTCCTTCTCTCCTTTACACCACCCATAGCGCATAGTGTGGAGTTTTTGTCTTGAGATGTAGCTCTAGAGGTGAGTTATGCTGTTTATGAATTTCACTTCAGAACAGTAAGATGGGCAGAGAGAAATGGTTATTATTCAAATCAGTGTTGCATCTGAAAGGGTCAGAGCCTTTAGTCTACCTGCCTGTGAATGTCCTTTTAGCTTTAAAATACCTCTGAGCTCCCCCAGGCCTCAGTCACATTTCATTTGTAAAGAGGGTTTGGCAGAGGGAAGAGGGGGACTGGAAATTAGCATGCTTAGGTGTCAGTTGCTTCTCTTTCCACCTGTTGACCCTCTTAACCAGATGTTTACGTATTTCCTGAAAACCTTTGAGCAGCGAGGGATGATCAGCGGCCTCAGGGCTTCCTGGTCACCACGGGGCTGTGCTGGCCACCGACTTGTTTACAAAAGGCGTTTTGCTGGTGCTGAGTTTGCATGCGGCAGACTGGCCACGGAAAACTGGACATGGGTCCACTAGGAAGCGAGAATGAACATTACTCAGACTTTAATGAGAAAAAGCCAGAGAAATCACTAAATCAATAGCTTTTTCTGAACCCGTCAGTCAGAGAACGGAGCTCACGGGCAATCGAGTAGGAGAGACCCCTCCCCCAGAAAAGGTGGGACATAAGCAGTGTGGCCGGACAGGAGGTCATCTCTGCCATAAAAGACTTGCAAAGAAATCAGCTAGAATTTTAACTAATTGCCACAGACCTGGGAATTGACACTCACTCACAAATTCTCTTCTATGGACCTCTGTGTTGGGTACAAACTGGGATCAGGCAGACATCTTGTCAAGTTCAGTGGGCACTTTGCATTCTTCAGCTTGCCCCATCCATTGGTGGCATTCGGCGCAACCGGTCACTTCCTCCTGCGATCATTCCTTGGGGTTCCATGAAGCGCCATCCTCCCCTCCTACTCCACTACGTTCTCTTTCTGTTTTTTTTTTCTGTCTTTTTTAAAAATTCTTTTCTTGCCCTGACTGGTTTGGTTCAGTGGATAGAGCGTCAGCCTGCGTACTGAAGAGTCCCAGGTTCGATTCCGGTCAAGGGCATGTACCTTGGTTGCGGGTGCATCCCCAGTGGGGGTGTGCAGGAGGCAGCTGATCGATGTTTCTCTCGCATCGATGTTTCTCTCTATCCCTCTCCCTTCCTCTCTATAGAAAAATCAATAAAATATATTTAAAAAATTCTCTTCTTCTTATGATGTCTAATGTTGGTTCATTCTGGACAGAGGTTTTGATTCTCTTCTCTGTCTATAGTTTCCCTGGGCGATTTCATATTTTCTCATGGCTTTAAAATCTCGGCTTAAGCTGATCACTTCATGCTTTTATAATCACCCTTGACCTCCCTCCTAAACTCCAGACTTGTTATTCAATTCCCTTAGCATCTCATTTGGATGTTGACTAGACACCTCAAATCAACATATCAATCCTAGGTTTCTCCCCAAACCCACTGCTTGCCAGATCAGGACATTGTCTTGTTGGCAAAATCCTTCAAATACATCTGGAGTCCACCATCGTCACCACCTCTGTGGTTGGCGGCTGAATGTCTCTCTCCTCAAAGGTGTCCATGATCGAATCTCCAGAAACATGTCCCTTCACATGGCGACAGGGCCTGTGCAGTTGCGATTAAGGTTACAGATTCTAGATCATGTAGGGGACCCAATCTAATCATGAAATCTTTGTGGAAAAGGAAGACAGAAAGACAGACCAGAGAGATAGGATGTGAGAGGAATTGCCACTCTTGCTAGCTTTGAGGATGAAGAAGCCAGGAGCCAAGGAACATGCCACCTGCAGAAGCTGGAAACAGCCCTCATTTCACTGCCTGCAAGACAGTTGGGCCGTGGTCCTGCAGCCACAGGGACGTGAATCCCAACATTTGAGTGAACAGGAAGTAGGTTCTTCCCAAGGGCCCACACCTTAGTTTTGACATCACTGGATTGTTCTGGATTTCTGCCCTGCAGACTGGAAAGGAACACATGACTGTTGTTTTAAGACACTGAGTTTTGCTAATGTCTCACAGCAGCAATGGGAACGGAGATGACCTCCATGCTAGCACCCTGTCGACGGCGCCATCCTCTCTCACTGGCAGTGGTCTTCCAATTGCGTCTGCTCCAAAGAAACTACCCAAGTGACTCCCCCCCCCCCAAATAAATCTTTATTGTTCAGATTACTGCAATCGTTCCTCTTTCCCCCGCATAGTTCCTCTCCACCTGTTTCCCACCCCATCCCATGCCCTTACTCCCGCTCTGTCCTCATCCATAGGTGTACGATTTTTGTCCAGTCTCTTCCCGCACCCCTTTCCCCCTGAGAATTGTCAGTCCACTCCCTTTCTGTGCCCCTGATTCTATTCTATTCACCAGTTTATTCTGTTTGTCAGATTTTTTTTCACTTGATTTTTAGATTCACTTGTTGATAGATATGTATTTGTTGTCACTTTGTTGTTCATAATTTTTATCTTTACCTCCTCAAACGGCCTTCTCTGTCACTTGTTTTTACCAGGTCACACGCTGAAGAACCTACGCAGGGCCTTCTCTCCTTCTCTGTTTACATTCCTCCTCGGGTGCTTTGTTCTGCTCCCATGTCTTTAAATAGCAT
>PVJC01047254.1:0-12975 GCA_004026665.1 Murina feae
AGGCAAGGAAGCCTCCTATTTGTTTCAGCTCTGTGGCTTCTATAATTGAAACATTGTTACCTTGAGCAAAGGCCCAGCCGGCCTAGGCAGGCAGTTGCAACGGAAGCCTCCTGTTTGTTCTAGCTCCGTGGCTGCTGGTCTTCATTTTGGCTGGGTTAATTTGCATACAGCTGCTCTGATTGGCTGGGGGTGTGGCTTAGCTGGTGGGCATGGTTTAGGTGTCTCAGAGTAATGGTTAATTCGAATATTACTCTTTTATTAGATTAGATAATCATGGAACTTGCGTGGCTCCCTTCTTATGATATTAGACCTTGCACAGCTGGGCAAATTTAAAGCAGTGATGGCAGGGCAGCAATCATATTTAAATTCACAGTAAAGTGAACGTAAAGGTCTATTACTTGTAAGACAGTATAATAACATTAAAGTGCAAATCTGTCAAAGTGACAAATTCAGAATAAAGACATCATAAATTAAAATTACAATTTCTGTGTTCAAGCAAAATAACTTGACAATTATTGACAGAAATAAGGCACCATTCACCTTTACAATAGCTTGCTTTCTATATAAATCTCTGTTCAATGCCACTCAAATTGTAAGTTCAACCTGTACACTTTCATAAGTTGCCATTTATATATTTTACAATCGGAACGTTCTAGTGGATTTTCAGTAACATCTTTTAAGAACTGACAGTTCTTGTATACTTTCTTAAGCTTAATTAGCAAAATGCTTGTTGTTTCTCTCTATATAGAGTACTTAGTGGCAAAAAAGATTCAAAGATGCCATTCTTTGTCTGCAGGGGCTTATAATTTAGCCACTGTTCTCCACCATTTTTGGTGTCTAGTACGTGTTCAGGCCATTCTAAGTTTGTGGGTATTTATGGGGCGGGTATGTAAAACTATTTCCAAATTTTATCTCTTCCCTGTTTACTAAAGGGAATTTTGGTCTTGTCTACTTAATTTTTTTCTCTCCCTATACCCTGATGGGGGCTTCTTTATCAGAGATATCCTTAATGCTTTTTATGATGCAAAACCAAGGGAAGCTGGGCATGGAGAAGGAAGGTGTCTCCTATCCTAAGCAAGGTAAGCAAGGGCTGTGGGATGCTTGGGGGAGAGAGTAGTGGAGGTAAATCAGAGTAACTGACTGAGAAAAGAGTAACTCTTTGTGAACTTTGTGCTCTAGTCATGTTGTTCGGGTTATACCAAGGAAGATCTCTGGTTGTTGTGGAACTCTTTTGTGGGCCTGGAATAGTTCCTGTTGAAAACAAAATTATTTTGAGACTACACCATGTGCACCATGGATTCACTAGGTCACGCTATTGCTCAATATGTTCGCATAAACATTTTGTATTTCATATGTGTGTATATATATATATATATATATATATATATATATATATATATATATATCTTTCTAGGATATAGTACCTTTAATATTGCAAGCACATTACTGAAAATTTAGAAAATACAAAATTTATAATCACACATAAACCCACAACCCTAACAAAATAATTGTCATAATTTTGTGCATTTACAGATTTTCATTTAAGCACATAGATTTTATAACGATCATTCTTAAAAATTGCACAATTATTTCATTTAATAGATTTATTATCATTTAATAATAATTTTTTACCATAATTGTTGTATACTTAGGTTTCTTTCAACATTTACACATTATCATGCTGGACATCTACACTATGGCTGCTAAGTTTTAGTCTTCAATAATGTTTTCTTTTAACTAGCAGCACTGGGATGAGATGAGGATGGGTGTGGGTATCAGGGCATTTATTTACATTTTCTCCCATGTCTGGAGGTGATATTTTTCTTAACTACACTTTGATTATATGTGAAAAGGAATCTGAACCAATGCTCCATGGACTTCATCACATACTGATTAGCAAAGTGAATTGGACTTTGATGTGATTGACTTGTCTACACATTTTGATGAACCTCAAGTTTTAAGAATGTGGTGGTGCTTCCTAACTGGCAGCCCTAGTATCTGCATGAAAGTCCACAAGGGGAAGTTCTGGGATTCATTTAAATGATTAGTGATTGTGACATAAAGACAAAAATACTGTGTCAGGTACAGACTTGCATAGATACATGCATCTCTGCACTTGCTCAAGAATCAAGTAGTGATTAAATGTGCAAAGATAAGGGTACACTATGTTTATAACAAAGAATAAAGAATTACTGTTATATTAAACTAGAAGCCCAGTGCACAAAATTCATGCATAGGGAGGGTTCCTAGGCCTGGCTGGTGGACAGGGCCACTCAGGTTCCCTGCCTTCCCGCCTCCCTGTCCTCTTCTTCCCTCACTCCCTCAGGACCCCACCACCTCCACCGCTGGTCACCTGTCATGTTTCATGCCACCCCTTGGTGGTCAGCACACTTCATAGTGTGCTATCAAATTGCTGTTTTCTCTGTTGAACTCCCTAAGGTCCACTTTGCATATTAGCCCCCCCCCCCCCACACACACACACTAGGGGCCCGGTGCACGAAATTCATGCACTGGGGAGTGGCTTCCTCAGCCTAGCCTGCCCCCTCTCACATATTGGGAGCCCTCAGGGGATGTCCTACTGAGGGCTTAGGCCCGCTTCCTAATCCCCTTGGGGAGCAGGCCTAAGCTGTAGTCTGGCCTCTCTTTGTGGAAAGCGACCAGGTTAATCAGGGGAAGCTATGAGCCCTATCACTCCACTGCTGAAGCCACTGTCAGTCATTGTAGCCACCAAGGTGTTTTCATCAACACGGACTCCAGTCCATCATGAAGAAATGACAATATTCTTTAGGCATTTTCAAGATGTGTCTTTCATAGGATATGACATGTCTTTCTTTTTTCTTTATCCTCATCTGAGGATATGTTTCCATTCATTTTTAGAGAATGTGGAAGAAAAGGGAAAAACAGAGAGAAACATCAAAGTGAGAGGAAAACTTTGATTGGTCACCTCCTGGATATGCCCTGACCTGGGCCCGAGCCAGGGAGGAGCCTGCAACCTAGGAACATGCCCTTGGTCAGAATTGAACCCTCACCCTGAAGTCAGCCGGCTGAGGCATTATGCACTGAGCCAAACCGGCTAGGGCAGGATATGACATTTCTTAGCTCTCCAGCAGTGGACCTTCTTTTTTTTTCTCCAGGAGTGTGGTGGAAAAACCCTAGATAGCCTTTAGGGATTCTTATTACCCAAGTTACTAAGAATATTACTAGTGGCATACAGGGAGCTTAGCCAATGAGCAGTAAGAAAAGGTGTTTCCTCTGTAATTCACTCTGATCACCGGCTCCACTCTTGCCCAGGCCTGTAAGCTCTGGCCAAGGATGCAGGCCTGGGCAGGGGACCCCCAAGCCCCTCTAATCACCAGCTTCACAGAGCCCAGGCTTCTGTGATCACCGACTCCATTGCAGGCTGTGCCATTGCCCAACTGGCAGCCTCAGGCCAAGGCTGCAGTCCTGGGCAGGGGACCCCCAGATCCCTGCTTTGCCGGCTCCACGAGTGCCCAGACCCCTGCGATCACAGGCTCTTCCCCTGCCCCTCTGATCGCTGGCTCTGCTGAACCCAGGCCCCTATGATCTCTGGCCTTGCCCCTGCCCAGGCCTGAAGCCTGTGGCCCAGGACTTATGCCTGGGTAGGGCACCCTCATACCCCTCTGATCACTGGCTCTGCCCCTGCCCCCTCTTATCACCAGCTCAGGTCCACCCTTGCCCATGCCTGAGGCCTCTGGTAAAGACCTCTGGCCTGGGCAGGGGACCCACAGCCCCCTCTGATCACCTGTTCCACCCCTCGGGCCCCCGACATCCCCCACCCCCTGCCTGGATAACAGGAATGACCACTTCAGTGGCAGGGCTGAGTCGGATTGGGTGCCACCATCTTGTGGCTATGGGGTCAGCCATCTTTGTCATGGAGAGATGCCTAATTTACATATTACTCTTTGATCTAATAGGATATATCTAAACTAATAAAAGCATAATATTGAAATTGATTGTTTCTTCTGGACGCCTAAGTCACGCTCACCAGCCAATTAGAGTGGCTGTATGCAAATTAACCCAGCCAAGATGGAGGCTAGCAGGGCGGCTCTGCACTGGGAGCCTCCGCAGCCAGCACAGCTATGCCAGGTGTGTCAGCTCAGTGAGGGGGGGTCCGGCCTGGAACCTCCTTGGGGCATCCAGGAGCACCCGTCCCGGGTCCACTGCCTGGTTCCGCCCTGGGAGGCTCCTCGGGGCATCCAGGAGCAACTGTCCTGAGTCTGCTGCGTGTCTCCGCCCCCTGGGGGCGAGGTGTCCAGGAGTGCCTGTACTGGGTCTGCTGCGTGGCACCGCCCCGGGGGCTTCCTCAGGGGTTTGCGGGAGCACCCATCCAGGGTCTGCTGCCTTCATCTGCCCCCCGGGGGCCTCCGCAGAGCATGTAGGGGCATCTGCTGCACAGTGCAGAGCATCCGAAGCCAGTCCACTGCCCGGCTCCACCCCGGGTGTGTTCGCTCAGCAGCACGGCCCCACTGAGGGATCCTGCACCAGCGTCTGCCCCTGGCTTTCCACCCAGCTCTGTGCCAGATGTGTCCCCTCAGCATTGGAGGCCCACCAGGCGTGTGCGATCGTGGGCCCTCCAGTGGAAAATATCCACACCTGCACTCACCAGCCCTCCCACCCCCCAGTGTACAAACCCTGAAGGGGCTGTGGGCAACCTGAAAATGGCCCTCAGCCCCTCACCCAGCTGGCCAGTCACGCCAGCAGGTGGACATCCCCCCCCAGGTGTCCCAGACTGCGAGAGGGACTCTCCCCCCCCCAAGTGCACAAAAATTTGTGCACTCGGGGGGAGGAGGGACCCTCAGCCCAGCCTATGCCCTATTGCAGTCTGGGATCCCTCGGGGAAAGTCCACCTGCTGGCTTAGGCTTGCTCCCCAGGGGATCAGGCCTAAGCTGGCAGTCAGACATCATTCTGGCAGCCCAGGAGCTCTTGGGGGATGTCCACTTGCCAGAAGGGAGCTGCCCTGAGCTGCAGTCGGACATCCTTAGCACTGCTGATGAGGCGGGAGAGGCTTCTGCTACCACCGCTGTCCTGGCAGCCATCAGCCTGGCTTGTGGCTGAGCAGAGCTTCCCCTGTGGGAGGGCACTGACTACCAGGGGGCAGCTCCTGCATTGAGCGCCTGCCCCCTGGTGGTCAGTGTGTGTCATAGTGACCAGTCATTCCTAGTTTTCTGCTGTTAGTGCCAATTTGCATATTAATCTTGTGTTATATAGGACAGAGGCCTGGTGCACAGGTGGGGGTCAGCTGGTTTGCCCTGAAGGGTGTCCTGCTGGGGTGCCTGGCCAGCCTTTGGTGAGGGACTGATAACTGTTTGCAGGCTGGTCACAGTCCCTTCAGGGTGGGGGTCCCCACTGGGATGCCTGGTCAGTCTGGGTGAGGGGCTATTTGCAGGCTCGTCAAATCCCCCAGGGAGACCCTCACCTCTTTGGAGTGTGGCCAGCCTGGCTGAGGGGCTGAGGGCTGTTTTTAGTCTGGCCATGGTCGTGGGCTAGAATCAGGTATCTGGGATTTATTTAACTTCTATTATTGAAACTTTGTTGCCTTGGTCTTACTCAAAGCCGCTAGCTGGAAGCAGGTATCTTGGGTTTATTTACCTTCTGTAATTGAAACTTTGTTGCCTTGAGTGGAGCTCAGGGCCCGCAGGGCAAGTCGGAATCTTGGCTTCCTCCACCGCTGGGGCAACACACGCCTTCTGCCTTGCTACAGCTCCCTGGCTGCTGCCATCTTTGTGATGGAGTGAGGGCTAATTTGCATATTACTCTTTTGCCTTGGCAGAAGACCCCCAAACCCCTTCAATCACCGGCTTCACAGAGCCCAGGCCTCTGCAATCACCAGCTCTGATTCTGGCCCCTGCCATCGCCAGGCCCCTGCCATCGCCAGCTCGGCCCTTGCCCCACTGGCAGCCTCTGGCCAATGCTACAGGCCTGGGCAGGAGACCCCCAGACTCCTTCTTTGCCAGCTCCAGCAGTGCCCAGACCCCTGCTCTGCCCCTGCCCCTCTGATTGCTGGCTCTGTGGAGCCCAGGCTCCTGCAATCTCCGGCTTTGCCCCTGCCCAGGCCTGAGGCCTCTGACCCAGGCCTTATGCCTGGGTAGGGCACCCTCATAACCCTCCTATCACCAGCTGTGCCCCTGCTCCACTGCAGCCTCTGGTGAAGGCCTCTGGCCTGGGCAGGGGACTCCCAGCCCCTGTGATCAACTGTTCTGCCCCTCTGCCCCCCCCCCCACCTCTCCTGCCACCTGCCTGGCTAACAGGCCTGACCACTTCAGTGGTGGGGCTGAGCCGGACTGGCTGTCACCATCTTGTGGCCTTGGGGGCAGCCATCTTTGTGATGGAGTGATGCCCAATTTGCATATTACTCTTTTATTAGATAGGATGTGGCTATGGGCACCGCCATTTTGTGGCTATGGGGGAAGCCATCTTTGTGACGAAGCGATGACTAATTTTCATATTACTCTTTTATTAGCTAGGAGATATATATATATATGTATATGTATATGTATATGTATATATATGTGTATGTATATTAATAAGCCCATTTATTTACTATATTTCTCTATGTTAGAAATAAGAGTAAACACTTGGAGAGCTTTAAAAGTAAGAGACTTTGTAAAAACAAAATAGGTTGTGGTTTATATACTTTTTTCATTTTTGCTCATTTATTATTGAAAAATTATATCAATTCAATTATCCAATATAATAAAAGGCTAATAAGCAAATCGATGGAATGGAGAGAAGACCAGTTGCTATTATGCACACTGACCACCAGGGGGCAGATGCTCAGACAGAAGCTAGACTCAAGGCTGGTGAGCATAGCGGCAGTGGTAGCACTAAGGATGTCCAACTGCAGTCTTAGGGGAGCGGGCCTAAGCCATCTGTTAGACATCCCCCAAGAGCTTCTGGACTGTGAGAGAGTGCAGACCAGGTTGAGAGACCCCTCTCCCCAAGTGCACAAAATTTGTGCACCAGGCCTCTAGTTTATATATAATCTATATGAAGATGTAGCATTTGAATTTATGTTATTTCTACCGTATTTTCCGGTGTATAAGACGACTTTTTAACCCAGGAAAATATTTTCAAAAGTTGGGGGTTGTCTTATATGCCGGGTGTCATCTTATAGGGCAGGTGCTGGAACTTCCGAGCCAGACTGGAAAATCTGCAGTCGCCGCATTCAGTGAGGGGAGCTCAAAAACAGCCACACTCCATTCATTTCAATGGAGCCTGATGGAGACCACAAGCGTCTCCGGTCAACTTCTTTTTGTGCTGCATAATGTCTCCATCCAGACTTTTTAACCCAGGAAAATCTTCTCAAAAGTTGAGGGTCATCTTATACGCCCAGTCGTCATACAACAGTAAGTACTGGTATGTTTGATTCCTAGGTCTGCTGTATTAAACTATCACAAACTAAGTAGCTTAATCACCAGAGAATTATTGTCTTAGAGTATTAGAGGCCAGGATTCCGAGAGAAAGGTGTCTACAACTATGCTCCCTTTGCAGGCACTAGGGAAGGACCTATCCCTGGACTCACTCCCAACTTTGGTTTGTGTCAGAATAACTCCAATCTTCAGGTGGCATTCTCCCCATACTCACATCTTTGCATCCACATTTCTTCTTTATAGTAAGACACCAGTCTATTGGGTCAAAAGCCTACAGTATTCCAGTTATTTTCTTATCTTAACCAATTACATCTGCAATGACTTATTTCCAAACAAGGTCGAATCCTGAGGCACAGGGCATTTGTACTTCAACATGTGACTTTTGAGGGGTTACATTCTATTCTTAACAGTCTGTTAAATAGTTCAAGTTTTTTTAAAAACAAAATATTTTCCATTGAAGCACCATCAACAGATTACTTCATTTCTTTCTGTTCATGAATATTTCTCTGCCAACTGAAAGCTAATATCTTCTCCTATGTCCTTGATCTCATCCCTTAACATTTGAAGGGGTTCCCTCCTTTATTTAGTTCTTCTTCCTCCTGTATTTTTAACTTCTCCCTCGATTCTAAATCATTCCCATTAGTTTTAATGCCAGTTGAAGCATTTCCATCTAAAATACACACACACACAAACACACAGACACACACACAGACTCTATCTCAACTCGATTAGCTACTATTTTTCCTTTCTTGGAAGGAGCTTGCATTTTGATAAGTACATAATTGTACTTTAGTTTACTTCTTTAGTTTACTTCTCAGCCTACTGTAACCTGGAGTCTGCTTCTAACACTTATCAAAAAGTACTTTACTTTTTTATTAGACCTTATTTTTACTTTATCTGTGTTACATCTAATATCATCCACCTCGCTCTCCTTCTTAAAGGTATTTCCTGCTATGGCTATTCTAACACAATGCTTTCTTTGTTCTCAAACTGATACATTGCAGTTTTCTTCACTTTTCCTATTATTTATTGTCTACTACATCAATATACTGGTGATTCCCAAGTCTCCACTTGCTGACCAGAACGCTCTCTTCTGAGACTCTACCTACAAAGCCAGTGTATACTTTATTTCTTCAGCTGGATGTTACAACTCATCTTTTCCTCATCTTGGATTCTTTCACATCAAATTGTATTTGCTTTCAACAGGAGTGAGCAGTAATTAATCTTTGAGAAGATCTGCCAGAAACTTAGTGTGAATCTTGACTCTACTTTCATTTTCCCTTCCCACTCTTAAGTTTTGTTAAGTCTCTCAAGGCTGAAGTTAAGGTGTTGGCCACCTGCATTCTGGGTCTCTTCCAAGCCCATTTCTGTGACTGGGAGAATTTAATTCCTTGGCATTATAGCTTGAAGGTCTCCTTTCCTTGCTGGCTATTAAATGGAGGCTTCTGTTATCCTTAAAATTCATCTCCCTTCTCATGGGGACTCTTCTCTTAATTATCAAAACAGTTTTCCTGAGTCAAGTCCTTCTCATGCTTTGAGTATCTCTGACTTCATTCTTTAGTAATTCTTGAGGGTTCATTGACTAGAGTAGACCATCCAGATAATTTACCTATTTTAAAGTCAACTGTACCATAAAGCATAATATAACCATAAGAATGATATTTTGTCCTATTCATGCATTCTGGAGATGAGGGCAGAACTTCGTGGTGCTGTTTTACATGTTCTACCTATCACAGCCTAACTGTGGTTGTTTCCTTTACATGTTTTTGAATGAGTCTATGGGGAAAAAATGCCATGATCCCCATTTTATGAAGAAAACAGAAACTCCAGGAAATAGTATAAACCACAACTGAGATCCAGTGGTTTTGTAACAATGCACACCTGAGTTTAAATCAGTAATGATTATTTTTAGTTCGTTAGTATAGGAACATTCCTAAAACATTGAAAAATGTGGTTAGTAACAACTCCCTGGTAAAGGTGATTATCCACTGATATGTACATGAAGCATTTGGGGTTATTTCAGAATTTCAGTAAATTGTATTTTCTCTATTAGTAATTGATTTATTCAAGGTCACACAGACAACTTGTGACACAACAAAGATTCCAATAAAGTCTTTTCAGCCTAGATTGAGAGACAGCAAGAGACAACATGAAAAAACATGGCTAGATTTGTAGGTTTTTTTCTACAGTAGATGAAAATTTTTAGTACAGTTTAATGCCATTCAGTTATAACCTGAAACTTTGAAGTACTCTTAACTTTAATTTTTACAACCTTTAAGCCAAAATTTTGTTTTTTGATGGATGCTATTTATGCATTCAGTCACAATAGGCAGGCATTCACTCTATAAGAAACCATTCAAAAGCATATCTACTTCATAAGTTAAAAAATCGATTTTTCCTAATTCATATATAGGCCATCTTAAAAGACTCCTGCTTAACTGTTAAAATAGACCTATAATGAGGACTTAAAGATACTACTGTGTATGCCGTTGTTTCCACTGGTGCTCTAAACAGAACAAAGCATAACCTTTACTTTTTTTCCTTAATATCTAACACTGGTTTATGTTTTGTAGCTGGATCTGTAGCTTCAGCTAATGTTCTTTGCTTTATTGAAGCTTACTTTTCTGACCTCCCAGTCTGCCTGAAACCACTGCTTAACTTGAGTCACATTGTCCATAATTCCTTTACAGCATAATGTTGAGCTCTCTGCTTTGTCTCATCTTCAGAATTCTACAATTATGCCAGAATCCTTGATAAGCACTCCGAAAGCATTACTTATTTCTGCATTCTTCATCATTGTCACAACACAGCAGCACCCTACAAAACAGGATACTACAAAATGTTTAGGATCTGCTAATATTACGATGTCCTCCTCTGGAGCTTTTAACTCTCCTTTATTAATACATAAAACTAAAAGGCCTTTACTCTCCCATTATGCAAAAAATACATATGTATTTCCAAGCAGTGCCCGATATTACCCACATTGTTCTTCCCTCCATCTGAATTGGCATAAATGTCCTGGGCTCAAGAGCTGGCTCAGCCTCTTGCCCCAGAAGGATGACGGAAAGGTGCCCACTACCTGCAGCCAGCCCCTGCTGGTGCTGTTTTATGAGATGTAAAGATCCTTTTGATAGAGGGACTTAACATATTGACACTCCGATGAAAGGCAGAACTCTTCGTTACTTATACCTCCACTGAGAGAAAGCTTCCAGGCAGGGCCATGCAGGACAGAATAACAGCAAACTAGAAGCAAAGGAGCAGCTTATGCATGGCTAGCAAAATGGGATTAGCTAGGTTTCCCTGTCGCTCCCTGAGGACCGGCTAATTTGAATCATTTCAAGAGCTCTGGGCCATACAGTCTGTCCTTAGTTGCTTAGTACCTGGGCTGGTGGTACATAACGGGCCTGGAGTGGGAGGGCCCAATAGGGAAGTGTTTGGGATGTGGACTTAATCAGCTGTTCAAGAAGAAGAACTAACTGACCTCTCACCAGGTCTTACAGCTGGTTCAAGACAGCATTTTAAACAAAACAAAATAAAATAAAAATAAAGCAACTGAATTATACACTTCTAGGTGGGGAATGGGATGTGTGTGATGTTTTGATTACTTTTTAGTCTCAGAAACTAAGTTCATAGTTATGTTCAAATATAACTCTTTTATTTCTTATTTAAAACATGAAAAGCAAGTTCCTTCATAGCAGGAACTTTTAAGCGGGTGTTTTTAACCTCTTTATTTTATTTTTTCATATATAGTATATATTGTGGGAAGGATCACTTAAAGAATTGCTTAAGAAATGAGGTATAAAAAAATAAATGTTATAATGTAGTAATTTTGCCTATCTTCTGTGAGAGAAAGGAAATCTTGCCTATCTTCTGTGGTATCAGGAAATCTCAAAACCTCTTAAGGACATGTCTGTCCCTATGAATTTTGTATCAAGCAAGTTCAATGGGACAATATAAATTAATATTACTTTTATCACTTTTGACTGTCTCAGGAGGGAAGCTCATTGTTGATGAGTTTATAAAGACATTTATGTTTTAAGAGTAATTTATAATTGACTGATGAAACCCATGGGTTTAAGAAATCAAGAAGCTTATCTGTGATACCTACTAACTCATTCTATGACACTGAGGCATTTGTTTCATATCCTTATATCTGAAAATTATCTACCATCATTTAAAAACTTTAGAAAATAAAATACTGATGTTTGCTTTTAAAATTTAATTTACACAAATTAAACTATATGAAATAAAGAAAAGAACAGTGAAAACTTTGAATAAACATTTTTATAAGGATCGTGACAGGTTAACATGCTATTTTCTTACTGTACAGAAAAAAAATAAGTAAGATGGAATAATTATATTAGATGAGTTATGCAACACAATTTTTATACAACACAATGCAAGAAAGGGTATCTAAGATACTCTAATAACTTGGAATGACAAGCTCATGGTCTCCTGGACTTGGATTAACATCTTAGCAAATTTCTAAGTATAGGCTAATGTTTTTAAGTATTCAAAAAATGTAGGAATACATTAAATAATGAACACAACTTAAGGGTCTTGCTATTATTAATGATTTTCTTTTAGTACTTGACTTTTGCTACAACTGATTTTTCTGCTTCATTTGCATACCTAAAGCCCTACTTAGTTTAGAATTATATAATTTTGATAAAAAATTGGTCAAGAAATATTATGATAGCAAAAATGATATTTTGTACGTAAGTGTTTTATGAATTATAAAGCTCTTATACAGTTATAACATTGTTGTCATTATCTTCTGAGTGATGAAAATCAGTAAGAAGTCTTGAGATTTCATAAAAGTAATACTTGCTATAAAAATTATGCTGCTATCCAAACAATCTTGTATTTAATTGCTTGAAAAACATAGTCAATATTACACTGTGATAAGGGATAATGCCATGTTTTCTGATTTGAATCACATGTGAAAAAATACATTGCTAAGATACTCACATTGAAGACATTTTAGCACTTATTATGCCTTTTTTATTTTTATATTTCTATAAAAATGATATTTAGGGAAAAAAGGCACAATGTACATCAATGGAGTGTTAGTATATCACTTAAATGTATACTCAAATCTAGAATATAGAATATCTTTTTATTTAATTTAATGCACGAGGAGAGGATGGGTGGAGGTGGAAGTGGGTATTAAGGGGATAAGTGGTGATGGAAAATAATAAAGGGAGAAAAAATAAATGGAAAGAAACTTATGGTTATAGCATCATGTAGCAATTATTGATATTGAAATGCTTTATATATTTTAACTGTTTTATACTAAATAATAAAAAATTAGGATCCTACTTTTCTTGACCTTGCTTTTAGTATTTGAAAAGCAGTTCTTCTTATAGACCTGTTTATGTTGCAAATAGCCTGCTACTTAAAAGCTAAGTTAACATAAGAATTATGAGGTCTATTATTTAGGTAGAGCTGCAGAATATTTTCAATTTATTAACATTTTTATATGCTCTAAAGTCTGCCCTGCTGTCATCTCCTACCATATTTCTATTTTTTTATTTCCTTTTTTTCCACTTGTTTATAACATTCTGTCATTGTTTACTTGGA
>PVJC01047255.1:0-12974 GCA_004026665.1 Murina feae
AGTGGAAAGGAGGGAGGGCAGGAGAAAGAAAAAAGTAATATTGATTTGAGAGACACACATCAATTGGTTGCTTTCTGCACATGCCCCAACCAGGGCGGGTGAAAGAACCTGCAACCCAGGCACATGCCCTTGACCTGGAATCGAACCTGAGACCCATACTATACTACTGAACCACACCAGCCAGGGCTAAATAAGCATTTTTAGAATAGTGATGTTCAGACTTTTTTTTTTAAAGAGTAGAACCCTTTCTTAAAGTAAAATCATGTATGAAAACACAGTGTATAAACAGATAAAAGTGAAACTGCCTAATGTGGATTAGAGAGCCTCGACCCTTTCACTTTGCATTCTCTCTGAGAATCCCTCATTCAAATAATTTTGATAGTTAAGTTTTCTTGCTTTACAGAGCTTGGTGTTTTACACAAATTAAAGTACATAGTAAGTTTTTTAAAAAAATATTCAACCATTCAGAACTAATGAGCAAGACTGAATGGAGCAGGAGGAATCTAATCTAATCAAAGAGTAATATGCTAATTGTGTCATTCTGCTACATCCCAAGCCACCTCCACCAGCCAGTCAGAGTGACCATACGCAAATCAACCCAACCAAGATGGTGGCCGGCAGCCACAGAACTGAAGCTAACAGGAGGCTTGCTTGCCCCTGGGGATGGAGGAAGCTAAACTTCCTGCCTGCCTAGGCCCGCTGTGGCCTCTGCTCAAGGCAACAAAGTTTCAGTTATAGAAGATAAATAAACCCCAGATAGCTGCTTCCAGCCAGCCTTGCTTGGAGCTTGGGTTGCTGGGGGCTGTCGCCAGCCTGCAATCAGCCATCAGCCCCTCACCCAGACTGGCCAAGCACCCCAGCAGGAACCCCACCCTGAAGGGACTGTGACAAGCCTGCAGACAGCCATCAGGCCCTCATCCAGACTGGCCAAGTAGCCCAACAGGACCCCCCCACCCTAAAGGGGTTGTGGCTAGCCTCCTGCAAACAGCCCTCAGCCCCTCACCCACACTGGCCAGGCACCCCACAGAAGGGGACACCCACCTTGAAGGGAATGAGGCCAGCCTGCAAACAGCCATCAGCCACTCACTCAAACTGGCCAGGCACCCCAGCAGGACCCCCATCCTGATCTGGGACACTCTTCAAGGCAAACCAACCAGCCCCCACCCATGCACCAGGCCTCTATCCTATATAATAAAAGGGTAATATGCAAATTGACCGTAACAGCAGAACAACTGGGAATGACTGGTCACTGTGACACACACTGACCATCAGGGGGCAGGCGCTCAATGCAGGAGCTGCCTCTGGTGGTCAGTGCACTCCCACAGGGGTAGCTCGGCTCAGTCACAAGCCAGGCTGAAGGCTGCTAGTACAGCAGTGGTGGTGGGAGCCTCTCCCGCCTCCTCAGCAATGCTAAGCATGTCCGACTTCAGCTTAAGCCTGCTCCCCGCTGGCAAATGGACATCCCCCGAGGGCTCCCCCGCTGCCAGAATGATGTCTGACTGCCAGCTTAGACCCGATTGCCCAGGGAGCGGGCCTTAAGCCAACAGGTGAGCATCCCCTGAGGGTTCCCAGACTGTGAGAGGGCACAGGCCGGGCTGAGGGACCCCGCTGAGTCCACAAATTTTTGTGCACCAGGCCTCTAGTAGGATTATAAGTTAATATGTATTCAGTATAAGGCACCCTGAGAAAAGTTTTACATGGGTTATTTAGCCCTCAAAACAATCCTGATAGGTATTATTATTACTAGATGCACAGTGCACGAAATTTGTGTGTTTGGGGCGGGGGTCCCTCATCCCGGCCTGCACCCTCCTGCAGTCTGGGGGCCCTCGGGGGATGTCCAACTGATGGCTTAGGCCCGCCCCCCCAGGGACAGTGGACCTAAGCTGTTAGTCGGACATCGTTAGCACTACTGTGAAGGTGGGAGAGGCTCACCAGCCATGAGCCTGGCTCAGGGTTTCTGGCTGAACGGTGCTCCCCCTGAGGGAGCGCACTGATCACCAGGGGGCAGCTCCTGCGTTGAGCATATGCCCCCTGGTGGTCAGTACACGTGATAGTGACCGGTTGTTCTGCCATTCAGTCGATTTGCATATTAGCCTTTTAGTGTATAGGATTTTCCCTAGGTATGTCAAAGAAAATTAAGAGAAATAATGTTGGTGGGAAGGATCTGATCGTAAATGTAGAAAAAGTTTTAATTCCATAGACAAGGAAAATTGTTTCGATTCTTGAGTACAAAATTATCATAAAAAAGACACTGTAGGTATATATTGACCTAATAACAGTGAATTGAGAAAAATTTGATGAGTGGGAAAATAAAATTCATTGCTTTGCCCTTTTTTCTCATTGTGAGTTCCTCTGTAGCAAGAATAGTCAATTAGAGATTAAGCTGTTGTTTTTCAGGGGTTTGAAATTGACATTCACCCTACATTAAGCCGGTGACTTAGGTTGGTTTGTGAGGCAGATGACTTAAATGCTAAAGCAATATGTGGGTATAAATGATAGACAATGCCTATGATAAATCAACAGCTTATAGAGTTCTGACTTTGTATCTTAAATTCCATTTGCAACATTGCTTTGCTAAGAGAATCAGCTCCATGCTTGTGCTGGGATCAGATGTATCTAGAATTGTTCTCAGATCTTTGCTGTTGTGATGATGGGGAAGAAAAATGGAAATTAAATTTGTTTCAAATATTTATTTCTATATTTTGAGTAATTCTAGATAATCAAGAAAATTATCTGTAACTAGATAGTAACTATTATGTATACAGAAGTGTTAAAGTAATTGTTGAACTGTTATTAGTTATTGCTCTTTTTAAGTAACAGTAAACTTAGTGTTTTCAGAAATTAAATTGTAATTAAATATGAAATATTGTCAGTATTTTTAATAACCCTAAAATATCTCAATTTTAAAGTTTTGTGAGTGTAATTAGGTTTTATGAATTTTGACTGAAATTGTAACTACTTAATATCCAACATTTTTCTTATAAAAACATTAACGATAAGGGGATAATACTTTCAAGTTATGTGTGTGTGTGTGTGTATTTTTAATAATTATTTTTGTTTCTTAGTGATGTGTATGTGTATTTTTAATCATTTTTCCTTTTATATAGTGATGCTGGAAATAGTGACCGGGTAGTAATTCAGGAGATGTTGAAAACGGTGGCACAATCACAGCAACTTGAAACAAACTCTCAAAGAGACTTTAAAGGTATATGATAAAAAAAAAATATTTTCATTAGACAGACACTCAGATTGTAAGAAATGCATATGAGAGGAAATGTAGTGGGAATGTGTAAATTTCATCCATTTAACAAATATTTATTAACCATTTATTCTCTGTCAAGGATTATGCTGCTTTTGGGGTTAGGAAATCCAAAGGTAAGAAAATCATGATCTCTGTTCTCATGGAAGTTTACATACAGTTCCGTGGAATTGAATTTTGGTGGAAAGAGGATTATTTGTACTGCTAAGATTACATGATTTAGAAAAAATAACTGGTCTTAAATGGGAGATATTTGTAATACTATCAACAATAAAATATATACTTTTTAAAATAACTGTTGTTAGGACCAAAGTTATATGTTTATTGTCATATATCTAAATAACAAAAAGACAAATAAGCAATAATCCCACCACTGAGATAAAATTTTTGTGGTACATTTGTCATTAACTTCCATTATCATTTATATGTATATACTAGGGGCCCGGTGCACAAAAATTTGTGCACTTGGGGTGTCCCTCAGCCCAGCCTGTGCCCTCTCGCTGTCTGGGACCCCTCAGGGATTGTCCACCTGCTGGCATGCCTGGCCAGCCTGGGTGAGGGGCTGATGGCTGTTTGCAGGCTGGCTAAGCCCCCCAGTGTGGCCCTTCACCCCATTGGGGTGTGACCAGCCTGGGTGACGGGTTGAGGGCCGTTTTCAGGCTGTCCACAGTCCCTTCAGGATTTGTGTCCCTACTGGGGTCCCTGGCCAGCCTAGATGCGGGGCTGAGGGTTGTTTTCAGGCTTTCAGGCTTCCTACAGCTCCTGTTGACCCAACGTCCCAGCAAGGCTGGCTGGAATCAGGTTTCTGGGGTTTATTTATCTTCTATAATTGAAACACTGTTGCTTTAAGCTGAGGCCTAGGCAGGTAACGAAGCTTCCTGTTTGCTTCAGCTCTGTGGCTTCTATAATTGAAAGAATGTTGCCTTAGTAGAGGCCCAGCCGGCCTAGGCAGACATTTTCCTCCATGACTGGTGCAGTGGAAGCCTTCTGTTTGCTTCAGCTCTGTGCCTTCTATAATTGCAACTATGTTGCCTTGAGCAGAGAGAAACCCAGCCGGCCTAGGCAGACAGTTTACTCCTGGTGCAACAGAAGCCTCCTGTTTGATCTAGTTCTGTGGTGGTTGGCTTCCATCTTGGCTGGGTTAATTTGCATACAGCCGCTCTGATTGGCTGGTGGATGTAGCTTATGTGTCCCAGAGAAACGGTCAATTTCAATATTACTCTTTTATTAGAGTAGATACATGTACACATTCTTTTTTTTTTTTAACCTATATTGAAAGTATTACATACATTCCATTTACCCCCCCACAATTGTCCCCTGCCAGCGCCTCCACCCACCACCCTAGGCCTTCACCACCCTGTTGTCTGTGTCCATGGATAATGAATATATGCATACAACTTATTTGGTTGATCTAGACCTATTTTCTTCATCAGTTTATTTTGTTCATTATTTTGTTCACACATATGAGTGAGATCATCTGATACTTACCTTGCTCTGACTGGCTTATTTTGCTTAGCATAATATTCTTTAGGTCCAGACTGTCCCAAAGGGTAAGAGATGCTTCTTTTTTACTGCTGCATAGTATTCCATGGTGTAAATGTATTATAGTTTTTTTATCCACTCATCTACTGATGGGCATCTGGGCTGTTTGCAGATCTTAGCTATTGTAAATTGCCCCACTATGAACATAGGGGAGCATACTTTCTTTCTGTTTTATGTTTCAGGTGATTACTAGGTCAAATGGCAGTTACATAATTTAGTTTTTTGAGGAAACTCCATACTGTTTTCCATAGTGGATGCACCAGTCTCCATTCCCATCAGCAGTGTACTAGGGATCTCTTTTTACCACATCCTTGCCAACACTTGCCATATGTTGATGGTAGCCATTCTGACAGGCAGGAGGTGATACCTCATTGTCCTTCTGATTTGCATCTCTCTGATGATCAGTAACTTTGAGCATTTTTTCATATGTCTCTTATCCATCTGAATGTCTGCTTTAGAGAAGTGTCTATTTAGTTCCTTTGCCCATTTTTTAATTGAATTGTTTATCTTCCTTTGTTAAGTTGTATGTGTTCCTTACGTGTTTTGGATATTAACCTTTTATCAGATGTATCATTGCCAAATATATTCTCCCATACAGTGGGCTCCCTTTTCATTTTGTTGATGGTTTATTTCATTGTGCAGAAGCTTTTTCTTTTGACGTACACCCATTTGTTTCTTTTCTTCTTAGTTTCCTTTGCCCTAGGAGATGTATCTGTAAACATATTGCTATGAGAGATGTCTGAGATGGTTTCTTCTAATATTTTTATGGTTTCCAACTTACATTTAAATCTTTTATTCATTTTGAGTTTATTTTTGTGTATGGTGTAAATTGGTGGTTTAGTCTTGTTCTTTTTGCATCTGTCTAATTTTCCCAACACTGTTTATTGAAGACACTGTCTTAATTCTATTGTATGCTCTTGCCTCCTTTGTCAAATATTAATTGAGCATAATGACTTGGTGTGATTTCTGGGGTCTCTGTTCTGATCCATTGATCTTTATGCCTATTCTTGTGATAGTATCAGGCTGTTTTGAGCTAAGTGGCTTTGTAATATAACTTGATATCTGGCATTATGATCCCTGCAACTTCGTTCTGCTTTCTCAAGATTGCTGCAGCTATTCGGGCTCTTTTTGGTTCCATATTAATTTTTGGAGTATTGGTTCTAGATCTGTGAAATATGCTGTTGGTATTTTAATGGGGAGTGCATTGAATCTATAAATTGCTTTAGGTAGTATGGACATTTTAATGATGTTAATTCTACCAATCAATGAACATGGTATACTAGAGGCCCAGTGCATGAAATTTGTGCATTGTGGTGGGGGAGTGGCGGGCCTCATCCAGGCCTGCACCCTCCAATCCAGGACCCCTTGGGAGATGTCAGATTTTCTCTCGCAATCCGGGACCGCTGGCTTCTAACTTCTCACCTGCCTGCCTGATAACCCCTAACCACTCTGCCTGCCAGCCTGATCGCCCCTAACCACCTCTGCCTGCCTGATAGCCCCTCACCACCTCTGCCTCTCTGCCTGATCACCCCTAATTGCTCCCGTACTGGCCTGATTGCCCCTAACTGCTCCCCTGCTAGCTTGATTGCCCTTAACCGCCTCTGCCTTGCCCTGCACCTAGGACCTGGGCTTCCCTTCCTCTGGCTGTCTGCAGGCACCTAGGACCCTGGCCGGCTTTGCCCGGGCAGGCCGCAGCCCTAGGGGATTGTGGGTGGGCGGCTTTGCCTGGGCCGCCACTGCAGGCACCTGGAACTGTGGGGCGGGCGGCTTGTCCCTCTCCCAGGCCACAGCCTTGCTAGTCCCCATTCCTCTCTTGCTAGCTCATTTTTGCCTGGCTGGTGGCTGGTTCCCATTCCTCTCTTGCTAGCTCATTTTTGCTTGGCTGGTCCCTATTCCACTCTCCCCAGTGTTGAATGTCTGAGCAGTTGTGGCATGAGGGTGTAACGCCCATTTGAATGTTAACTTTTTATTATATAGGATTCTTCCACTTGTTTTTATCTTCTTTTATCTTTTTTCAGCATCCTATAGTTTTCTGAGTACAAGTCTTTAACTCCTTGGTTAAGTTACTTCCTAAGTATCTTAATTTTTTTATGGTAATAGTAAATGGGATTGTTTGTTTAGTTTCTCTTTCTGAGAATTCATTTTTAGTGTATTGAAATGCCATCAATTTCTAGGTGTTAATTTTGTATCCTATGTTGCTGAATTCATTTATTAAATCTAGATTTCCTATGTACAATATCATGTCATCTGCAAATAATGAGAGTTTTACTTTCTCCTTTCCGATTTGGATGCCTTTTTTTTTCCTGTTTAATCACTGTGGCTAAGACTTCTAGTACTATCCTATATAACAAAGAGGAACATGCAAATCAACCATCACTTCGCCACAAAGATGGTGGCGCCCACAGCAGAGTAAGGGTTTCTGTAACACAGGATGGCTGCACCTACAGCAGAGGCCAAGTTCCTGTAACGAGTCTTAACAAGGAATCAGCAGGGACCTGAGACTGTGCCCCATCCAACCCCCTGCCCCTGGTGGGGCTTGACAGGGGCCCTCAGGCTGCACTCCCCACCCTAGAGCCTGGCCAAGAGACCTGAGGCTGCGCCTCCTTCTCCCCCCAGTGGGGCTTGATGGGGGATCTCAGGCCCCACCCCCAACTCAGTGAGACTTGACAGGGGATCTCAAACCATGTCCCCTACCAGCAGGGCTTGACAGGAGACCTCAAGTGTTGTCCCCCACCTTGGCCCAGGCTGGGGGACCTCATAGGACCTCAGGCCACACCCCTTTCCTAGTAGGGCTAGATGGAGGACCTCATGCTGCGACCCTGCCCGGTGGCGCTTGACAAGGGTGGGACTGGTCAGGTCTGGATCTAGCCCAATGGGGATGGGGCTGGCCAGGTCTGGGTCTCGCACGATTTCGAGGCGCATGTGGGTGGGCGGGGACTTGACTCTGGGTCCTATGGTGCACCCCAGACTCTGACAGGAGGAAGATTTTCTTATACATTTTACTAATTTTCTTTCATCTCTGACACTTCTATTATAGAGAAAGGGCAAATAGCAATATTAAAATAATTCCTCTCATTAATCCCCATTTAGTGTGCATGAATTTCATGCACCAGGCCACTAGTGTTGAATAAGAGTGGCAAAAGTGGGTATCTCTGTCTTATACCTGTTCTAAGGGGGAATGCTTTTAGTTTTTGCCCATTAAGTATGATGTTGGCTTTACATTTATCATATATGGCCTTTATTATGTTGATGTATGGTCCCTCTATTCCCACTTTGCTGGGAGTTTTTATAAAAAAAAGCAGTTGCTCCCCCTCACCACCACCACCCCCCTCCCTGGGGGGTACAAAACCTGCCTGGATAGTAAAGGTCTGCTGGTGATTAATATCCTCTGCCATATGAGGGAATGACTTGGCTCAGGAAACTGGTATCTGCCTTCCAAGCTCTAACCCCAGAGCTCCCAACCCTGGCTTTTGCTCCTACAGCTCCAGTGCACTCTGCCCTCCCTCTGCTGGAGTCCAGGGTCAGTGAGTGCACACTTAATTTTGTGAGTTGGCCTTTTAAGAAGGTGCCTGCATTTCCAACTGTCTCTCCTTGGCAGACTGCAATTCTGCTTTTCGTAGACAAATGATACGTGGGCACTCTTCTCAGTTCTGGTGCTCTTAGCTGGGGGCCCAGCTTGGGGACTGGCTCCAGAGTTCTCAGTAGGAACTCCCCTCTCCTCCCACAGCTGAGATATCCCTCCAGAACTTCAGTTGATGTCTGTGGGAGCCCAGCTAGCCCTCTTGTGCCTCCGCACTTCCTACCAGTCTCTCTGTGGTCGCCACTTTTTGTCCTTGGTTATCAGGATTCTCTCCAGCTAGTCTTCAGTTGACTGACTATTCTGGATGGTTTTTCTGTATTTTAGTTGTAATTTCAGTTTAGTTCTGGAAGCTTGTTATTGTTGCTTCCACTTATTCTACCGCCATTTTGCACATCTATCTATGCACACATTATAGAAGATTTTTGTGATGATAAATATGCCAACATTTAGTGCTTCTGATATTTTTTGCAAAATTCTTCATCTGAATTATGGTATAAATTTATACTACTGTCAGTGGTAATGGGGAGGTACTCTTTTTTCCCAATATTCATCAACACTGGGAAAATTTTAATCTTTCTCAGATTTAGTTAGGGAAATAAATTGTAAGTGTTTTTATTTGTTTTTAGTAAGTGTGGTAATTTTTTCTTTTGGTCATTGCTCATTTTACTGTTTTGTGAATTGCCTGTGTATATTCCCGACTGTTATCTTTCTCCTCGGTCTGTATTTCAAAATAAATATAAATATTTACTTATTTATTTTTGTTACTATTAATGGAATTGTGTTATATTTGCTTTTTTGTTTGCATGTTTGATAGCTGTTGATATTTCTGTCTTGATTTTATATTTTGCTACATTATTAAATTCTCTTACTGTTTGTAATAGTCTTTACATTGTCTCTTTTGGGTTTTTCAGATATGCATGCATATCATTTGTAAATGGAGACAGTTTTCTCTTTTACTTTCCAGTTTGTATGGCCTTAAATACTTTCTCTTGTCTAATCATGTTTAGCATCACCTCAGTACAATGGTTATTAACAGGAGTAGAGATATTGAATGTTTTTGTCACAACTTGGTAAAGAGGAAAGCCCTAAGGTTTCACCATTAAGATAGATGCTAGATTTTGACTTGAGGTATATCTAGTTAATCATGGTAAGGAAATATCTGGTTTCTTATTTTATTGTTTCTCACATGAATGTGTATTAAAGTTTTCAAATGCTTCTTTTGCATCAATGAATGTGTTTTTATGACTTTTCTTCTTAGATCTATTAATATAATTATATACTAATAAAAGGCTACTATGCAAATTGACCAAATGGTGGAATGACTGGTCACTATAACACACACTGACCACAAGGGGGCAGCTCAAGTGCTGAGGATGTCTGTCAGTCGGACATCCCCTGAGGGCTTCGGACTGTGAGAGCGTGCAGGCTGTGCTGAAGGACCCCACCCCCAAACCCGCAGCCCCAGTGTATGAATTTCGTGCACTAGGCCTCTAGTCTATATATACATATATACGTGAGTGTGTGTGTGTGTAATATGTTAAGTGTCTGCCCGACTGGTAGCTCTGATGCGCACTGACCACCAGGGCAGAAGCTCAACGCAGGAGCTGCCGAACTGCAATGACTTGGCAGCAGAGGTTTTCGGGTGACACACCCAGAAAACAGAGAGGAGGGAACCCAATTCCTTGCTGGACCATGCAATTCCATCTTCAGCTGTGGGTTATGTTGTTGCTGGGGTACTGTCAGCCTCGAATCTGGCTTACTGCACACTTGTGTTTGTGTTTACACCCTATACAACACAAACTTTGGGGGATGTTAGAGAGCCAGTTTCAGCCCAATCCCCACAGGCCAGGCTGAGGCACCCCACCTGCCAGAGGGACCCCGTTCACCCTGCAGATGCCCTTCAAGCCATGAGCCACCCCAGCTGTAGCCAGCCAGGGAGGGATCATGGGAGGTTGGGTCCAGGGCATGTTTGGCCCATCTTGCCCAGTCCTCCCCCACCAGCCACCTTCTAATTAACTAGAGATCCGGTGCATGAAATTAGTGCATGGCAAGGGGTCCCTCAGCCCGGCCTGCACCCTCTTCAGTCTGGGGCCCCTCAGGGGATATTCGACTTCTGGCAGTCAGACTTCCCTCTTGAAATCCAGGACTGCTGGCTCCTAACCACTCACTCGCCTGATCTCTGCCTACCTGCCGATTGCCCTAACCCCTTTGCCTGCCGACCTGATCACCCCTAACTTGCCCTTCTGCCAGCCTGATTGTCCCTACCTTGCTCCCCTGCCAGGCTGATGGCCCCTAACTGCTTCTGCCCCTGGCCTAAGCCTCAGTCTGGTCTCCCTCTGTGGGAGGCGACCTGGCAGATCAGAGGAAGGTGCTGTCCCCTTTACCCTGCTGCTGCTTCCACTGCCAGCTTGAGCCTGGGTCCTTTGCAGTAGTGTCTTGGCCTTTTGAAGCTATCTGTGACTGCCTGAGCCTCAGCCTTCACTGCCACTGTGGCTTTGTCCGGAAGGATGTCCAGAAGATTGTCTGGAAGACATTTGTCTTAATTAGCATATTACCCTTTTATTAGTATAGATTTCCTTTCAATGTTCATGAATCCGTGCACACGTCACTAGTATAACCTTTTGCGTATTTATAGCACTAGAGGCCCAGTAGACGAAATTCGTGCGCTGGGGTCGGGGTGGGGGGCAGGTTCCCCTCAGCCGGGCCTGCACCCTCTCCAATCTGGGATCCCTCTCACAATCCAGAATCACTGGCTCCTAAGTGCTTACCTGCCTGATGCCCCTAACTGCTTCCTTGCCGTACTGATGGCCCTAACTGCTCTCCCCTCCTGACCTGATCCCCCTCACTGCCTATCTGCTCTCCTCTCCTGGCCTAAACACCCTAACTTCCCATCTGCTCCCCTTTCTCTCTATGCCTTCAGACACTGGTACAGGAGTGCTGAGAGATCTCTGCCAAGGCCCTGCCCTCATCCTGACGCCCCCTTCCAGACAGGGCAGTGCACACCTCCCCTGGGGGGAGGGTGGGCACCCCAGGGGGCCTGCTGCGGCCTGTCCTGACACATCCCTCTGGGCCAGGCAGCGTGGCGGGCCTGTGAGTGCCTCCACTGGGGGGACTGCTGCATATCTCAATGGCACAAGTCCCTGCCCCCATTCCAGCCCACCAGATCCTATGTGTGCGCAGCCTGTTGAATGGTCTTAACTGGGACACTGTTAGAACCAATTAGCGTATTACCTCTTTATACACACACACACACACACACACACACACACACACACACACACTAGGGGCCCAGTGCACAAAAATTTGTGCACTCGGCGAGGGGAAGAAGGGGTCCCTCATCCTGGCCTGTGCCCTCTCACAGTCTGGGACCCCGGGCGGGGGGGATGTCCACCTGCTGGCATACATGGCCAGCCTGGGTGAGGGGCTGAGGGCTGTTTTCAGGCTGGCCACAGCCCCCTCAGGGTTCGTGCACTGGGGGGTGGGATGGCTGGTGAGTGCAGGCATAGACGTTTCCAGCCGGGTGGCCTACCATTGCACATACCTGGTGGGCCCCCACCGCTGAGGGGACACACCTGGTGCAGAGCTGGGTGGCAGGCCAGGGGGTGGAAGCTGGTGCATGGTCCCTTGTTGGGGGCCCTGCTGCTGAGCGGACACACCGGGGGTGGAGCCAGGCACACACTCGCATACACCCCACGGAGGCCTCCAGGGTGGAGCCAGGTGGCTGGACCTGTGGCAGACACTCTGCGCAGGGGCGGAGGATGCTCGGGCATGACCCCGAGGGGGTACCCCCTCAAGCCCCCGCCACTGAGCCTCTGAGGTCATGTGGACCCAATTGCTCTATTCCCAGGCCTCACAGGGCCGGGTCAGGCTGCTGGCTCCTGCCTTGCGGCTGCTCACCACCCTCTGGAACCACCACAGGCATGATTGCTCTATTGCCAGCCCCAGCCGCAGGGCCAGGCGGGCTCCCCCCCAAGGCCGCCCAGAACCAACCACTGGCACGATCTCTCTATTCCCAGCCCCATCTCTCTATTGCCAGCCCTGGCCACAGAATCGGGGGCCTGGACGGCCTCCCGGCCCTGCATCCACCCGCCACTGTCCTGAACTGACCACTGGAGCACGCAAGGGCGGAGGCAGCCTCCGCCCTCGCGTGCCCTGGCGCGATCGCTCTGTTGCCAGCCCCGGCTGCAGGGCTGCGGTCTGGGCAGCCGCCCGGGCCTGCAGCCGCTGCCACTGTCTGGAACTGACCACTGGAGCATGCAAGGGCGGAGGCCAGGCCTCCGCCCTTGCGTGCGCCAGCCCGATTGCTCCATTGCCAGCCCTGACCACAGGGCTGGGGGCCTGGGCGGCCGCTGACTGAACCCACTGCCAGAGCACTATTGCCAGCCCAGGCCTCTGCCATCTTGGCTGGGCTAATTTGCATACCACTGTTCTGATTGGCTGTTGGGCGTCCCGAAGAAACAGTCAATTTTAATATTACGCTTTTATTAGGATATACACTAGAGGCCCAGTGCATGAATTTGTGCTCAGTGGGGTCCCTCAGCCTGGCGTGTGGAATTGGGCTGAAACTGGCTCTCTAACATACCTGGAGGGATC
>PVJC01047256.1:0-12962 GCA_004026665.1 Murina feae
TACAGCAGCATAGTATTCCATTGTGTAGATATACCACAGTTTTCTAATCCATTCATCTGCTGATGGGCACTTAGGCTGTTTCCAAATTTTTGCTATGGTAAATTGTGCTGCTATGAACATAGGGATGCATATGTCCTTTCTGACTGGCGTTTCTGGTTTCTTAGGATATATTCCCAGAAGTGGGATCACAGGGTCAAAACAGCTCTTCTCTTTTAAACAAATATTTTAATTGATTTTAGAGAGGAAGGGAGAGGGAGAAAAAGATAGAAACATCAATGATAAGAATCATTGATCGCTGTCTGCACGCCCCCTACTGAGGATTGAGCCGGTAACCTGGGCATGTGCCCTGACTGGGAATCAAACTGTAACCTCCTGGTTCACAGGTCAATGCTCAACCACTGAGCCATGCTGGCCAGGCTTACAGCTCTTTTTTTCAATGTTTTTTTGAGAAATGAGAGAGACTCCTGGATATATTAAATTGTTAACTGCAAAGGTTGGTTTAATCTCCAGGAATATGATTATTAACTACTAGAGGCCCAATGCACAAAAATTTGTGCACTCGAGGGGATCCCTCAGCCCGGCCTGTGCCCTCTGGCAGTCTGGGACCCCTTGGGGGATGTCCACCTTCTGGCTTAGGTCCGCTGCCTGGGGAATGGGCCTAAGCTGGCAGTCAGATATCCCTCTGGTAGCCTGGGAGCCCTTGGGGGATGTCCACTTGCCAGCGGGGTGCAGGCCTAAGCTGCAGTCAGACATCCTTAGTGCTGCTGAGGAGGCTGGAGAGGCTCCCACCACCACTCTTGTATTGACAGCCATTAGCCTGGCTTGTGGCTGAGCAGAGCTTCCCCTGTGGGAGTATACTGACTACCAGGGGCAGCTCTTGCATTGAGCATCTGTCCCCTGGTGGTCAGTATGTGTCATAGTGACCAGTCATTCCCAGTGATTCTGCTGTTAGGGTCAATTTACATAGTACACTTTTATTATATAGGAGGATAGAGGCCTGGTGCATGGGTGGGGGCCAGCTGGTTTGCCCTGAGGTATCCCGGATCATGGTGAGGGTCCCGCTGGGGTGCTTGGTCAGCCTGGGTGATGGGCTGAGGGCCATTTTCAGACTGGCCACACCCCTTCTTTGTGGGGGTCCTTGCTGGGATGCCTGGCCAGCCTGGTGAGGGGCTGATGGTTGTTTGCAGGCTGGCCACAAGCCCTTCAGGATGAGGGTCTCCACTGGGGTACTTGGCCAGTCTGGGTGAGGGGCTGATGGCTGTTTGCAGGCTGGCCAAGCCCCCCAGCGGACCCTCACCTTATGAGGGTGTGGCCATCCTGGGTGAGGGGCTAATGGCTGTCTGCAGGTACCTGGGATTTATTTATCTTCCATAATTGAAACTTTGTTATCTTGAGTGGAGGCCACAGCCGGCGAGGGCAGGCAGAAAGCTTGGCTTCCTCCATTGCTGGGGCAAACAAGCCTCCTGCTTGCTCTAGCTCCATGGCTGCCAACCCTCATCTTGGTTGGGTTAATTTGCATATAGTCACTTTGACTGGCTGGTGGGCATGGCTTAGAGTGTAGCAGAGTGACACCAATTACCATATTACTCTTTTATTAGTGTAGATGAGATACTGGATGACTACAAAGCTGTAAGACATGTTTGCTAACTGAAATCCTATTTGTTAATTTTCCATAAATAATATTTGTGGCAGGAAATGAACGTGATTTTGTAAATTGTAAATACATTTTTTTTCTTGTGAACCCACCATATTTTCTCTCTCTCATCTTCTCTTCTGGTCTAATGGCGTACTTACCATGTGGTCCTCTTTGGATCTGGGTTTCCAACCTGCACACTGCCTTTCTAAGGGGTTTTAGCAGATTCTTATCTATATTAAATTTTGGGTTTGATCTGTCCCAGTTATAGTCTAATATGTGAATCTGAGTGAATAATGATACAATTAGCTAACATCTACTGCAAGTGTCTCTCCGCTGCTATACTAAGTATTTTACACTTAATTCTTATAGTGATTCTTTCTGTTAGATTCTATTAGTTTCCTCATTGCACAAATGCGAAATCTGAGACTCAGAAAAATTAAGTGGTTTTTTAAGATTTGGCAGTTAACAGGTGATAGAGATAAGATTTGAATCTAGGTATGTCTAACTGCAAAGCCTAAAGTACATCCTAGGCTATGATTTCTGAATAGTGGTTTCTGATTAGATTCAGATTTTTAAAAAAGGCAAAAAATAAAAAATGTTAGATCCCATCTAGAGAAGTTATCTAATCTAATAAAAGAGTAATATGAAAATTGACCCTCACTCCATTACACCCATAAGCCATGCCCACAAGCCACGCCTACAAACTAAGCAGGAGCAAATATGCAAATTACCTCAACTAAGATGGCACAGCCACAGAGCTAGAGTTGCCCCGGGCAATGGAGAAAGCCAGGGCCCTGTGGGCCCTGAGCTCTACTCAAGGCTACGAAGTTTGAATTATAGAAGATAAACAAACCCCAGATACCTGCTGGGCTGGGACCTTGGGTTGCCAGGGGCAACACAGGCTTTGAGCAGGGGACCAAGGCAACAAAGTTTCAATTATAGAAGTTGAATAAATCCCAGATACCTCTTCCAGGCGGGCACCCCAGTAAGGACCTGAACCCTGAAGGGGCTGTGGGCAGCCTGAATCGGCCATCAGCCCCTCACCCAGGCTGGCCAGGCATGCCAGCAGGTGGACATCCCCCGAGGGGTCCCAGACTGTGAGAGGGCATAGGCTGGCTGAGGGACACCCCCCCCCCCCGGGTGCACAAATTTTTGTGCACCAGGCCTCTAGTCTCTTTATAAATGATAAAAACTCTACTAGAGATTATAGATTTCCTTAAATTCTAGGTTTAACACCATTCATTTAAAAACTCAAAATCTGTTACCCATAAACCTCGGTGCATCCTGTTTTTTAACACTCCAAGAAACTCTCCATGACTAAGACATTCATCACCATCCAAATCAAAGATCTTGAAGACAGTGTCCAAAATATTGTTAGAAAGCTCCTGTCCTGTAGCTACTTTCACAGCTCTCTTAAACTCTGCTAAAAAAACACACACATAAAACAACTTATTCACCATGTGAAACAGTGTAAGTGAAATTAATTTTTCATATTAAAAAAGTATTTTTATTGATTTCAGAGAGGAAGAGAGAAGGAGAGAGAGGGAGAGAGAGAGAAACATCAATGATGAGAGAGAATCACTGATTGGCTGCCTATTGCATGTCCCCTACTGGGGATTGAGCCCACACCTGGGCATGTGCCCTTGACTAGAATCAAACCTGGGACCCTTCAGTCCATAGGCCGACACTCTATCCGCTGAGCCAAACTGGCTCGGACTAATTTTTCATAATTTGAGAAGTAAAAATAATCTAAATATTTGCTATATGGGAAGTAAATAAAAAACAAAAATAGCCCTGCTGGTGTGGCTCGACATATGAACCAGGAGGTTACATTTAGATTTCCAGTCAGGGCACATGCCTGGGTTTCGGGCTTGACCCATAGTAGGGTGCGTGCAGGAGGCAGCTGATCAATGATTCTTTCTCATCATTGATATTTCTCTTTCTTTCCCCCCTCTTACTTCCTTTCTGAAATCAATAAAAATATGTTTAAAAAAACAAAAAAACAAAAATAGACATCAAGAATGTATTTAAATAATAAATTTGGCTGAGAAGTGCCATAAAAGTAACTATGAGCTAAGCAACTGTTTTAATTTAACCAATGTTTTCAAACACAAGTAATTTAAACATTTCCCCTTTTCAGGAAAAAATAAGTAAAAGAAAATAGAATATTAAATTCAGAATAACCACAATGAATTAAGTAAAAGGCCAATCAATTGCTTTTATTGTAACTGACTCCTTAGTTGATATCTTGTTGAAAAAATGATAAAAATTAAATGATTCATATAACTTACCTAGTCTGACAGGGCGATGAGCTAAATTGAACATCTGCATGGCAATAGAGAAGTCTTCCAAGTGGGTTGTAAAATGACAAAATGACTTGAACTCATCCAAACTAATGCTCTAATGAAACAAAAGAGAGTTTTTATTACAGTTTTATAATTGCATTATATAACTGAATGAAGTGTGAGCCTTCTTTTCTATCATAAAGCTTACGAACTTCTATCTTTCTAAGCAAATCTATTAAAAAGTTTGAGATGCAGAATAACAAAATTGCCCTAACCAGTTTGGCTCAGTGGATAGAGCATCGGCCTGCAGACTGAAAGGTCCCAGGCTTGGTTTCAGTCAAGGACATGTATCTTGGTTGCAGCCACATCCCCAGTAGGTGTGCAGGAGGCAGCTGATCGATGTCTCTTTCATCAATGTTTTCTTACTCTCTATCCCTCTCCCTTCCTCTCTGTAAAAAATCAATAAAACATATTAAAAAAAAGAATAGCAAAATTATAGATTTTAGAGATGAGGAGGAACGCCAAACGATTGGCAGGAAACTGGGCATGATTGTGCAGACTATACGCTGTTGTGAATGGGCTGCCTGAAGTTGTGCAGTGTAAGACTTGAGGGGGAGGGGGAGTTCCTGTGTTATGGACTGAGTCTGCCTCTTAAATATTCCTGTGTTGAATAATCCCCAATGTGACTATATTTGGAGAGGGGAAGTCATAAGACAGGGGCCCTAATCTGATATGCCTAATGTCCTGATGAGAAGAGATAGAGTGCTCTCATTCTGCATGTGTAGAGGAGGAAAACATTATCAGACACCAACCCTGCTGGCACCCTTGATCTTGGACTTCCAGGCTCAAAACTTGTGAGAAAATAAGTTTGTGCTTTAAGCCACCCAGTCTGTGGTATTCTTTTATGGCAGCCTGAGGAGACTAATACATCCTGTTAAGTGGCCCACATCATAAATTTTCTGCTTAGTTTTGTCAGTGGACATAGCACTGGATTTTGGAGTAGATGGACCTATGTCAAAATTCCTGATCTGCCATTTATTACGGTATTATATATTAAATAGGGTGAAATGTCAGACCATTCAAAGTTCTTGATTTTTTAAGGACTCCATTATAAATTAAAGACATTGGTCTGTTATTGTGATGCCAATATTGCCTATTTTGTTAATTTTTATTCTGATTATAACTTTTGTGGGGGAGAATGAGGGGAGTCTGCAGATTTTTAATTTTTAGGTAATAATTTAATATTTTTTCCTTAAAAAAAGGCTTCTGTTATGGCAGCTTGATTGCTATGTGGGGAATCGACATCAAGAGATTTCAGAAGCATGATTTTTTGGTACCTGGGCAGCTAAGTGATCGTTAGTCCTGGCATCCGCCAAAGAAATCTTGTTTTCTCCCTTAAAAGCTTCTGGGTTGTTTAGAAAGATAGGTATACCTCACTTTAAGATGACTGTTTTCAAATTTTCTTCTATTTTTACTCAGTTTCCTTTTTCTCTTTAACATTTAATTCTTTGATCCATCTGGAATTTATTTCAGAGTAATGAGTGAGGTAGAGACTTACCTTTATTCTCTCTCAGATGGTCTGTGGATGTCCTAATGTCATTTATTAATAACTAAATTAAAATAAATAAATGTCATTTATTAATTTGTGCACTCGGGTGGGTCCCTCAGCCCGGCCTGTGCCCTATCGCAGTCTCGCACCCCTCGGAGGATGTCCACCTGCTGGCTTAGGCCTCTCTCCCCGGGGGATTGGGCCTAAGCTGTCAGTCAGACATTCCTCTGGCAGCCCGGGAGCCCTCGGGGGATGTCCACTTGCCAGCGGAGAGCAGGCCTAAGCTGCAGTCGGACTTCCTTAGCACTGCTGAAGAGGCAGGAGAGGCTCCCACCACCACCACCACTGTACTGGCAGCCGTTAGCCTGGCTTGTGGCTGAGCAGAGCTCCCCTGTGGGAGCGCGCTGACCACAAGGGGCAGTTCCTGCATTGAGCATCTGCCCCCTGGGGGTCAGTGTGTGTCACAGTGACCAGTCATTCCCAGTGGTTCTGCTGTTAGGGTCAATTTGCATATTACCCTTTTATTATATAGGATAGAGGCCTGGTGCATGGGTGGGGGCCGGTTGGTTTGCCCTAAAAGGTGCTGGGTGCCTGGCCAGCCTGGTTGAGTGACTGATGGCTGTCTGAAGGTTGGTCACATCCCCTTCAGGGTGGGGGTCTTTCCTGGGGTGTCTGGTCAGCCTGGGTGATGGCTGTTAGCAGGCTGGCCAAGCCCCCCAGCAGGGACCCTCACCCCATGAGGGTGAGGTCATCCTGGGTGAGAGGCTGATGGCTGTTTGCAGGCTGGGCACAATCCCCAGTGAGGCTGGCTGGAAGCAGATATAATTGAAACTTTGTTGCCTTGAGCAGAGGCCACAGCTGGCCTAGGCAGGTGGGAAGTTTAGCTTCCTCCATAGCCAGGGCAAGCAAGCCTCCTGTTTGCTCTAGCTCCATGGCTGCCAGCCGCCACCTTGGCTGAGTTAATTTGCATATAGTTGCTCTGATTGGCTGGTGGGCGTAGCTTAGGTATAGCAGAGTGATGCCTAATTTGCATATTATTCTTTTATTAGATTAGATTCTTTTACTCAAGTGATTTGTAATATAAGTTTATATATAGTAAATTTCCATGTGTATTTGGGTCTATCTATAACTCTGGACTTTTTATTCTGTTCAACTGGTATGTCTGTCAAATTCATTGTAACTACTTCAGTTACCAATGGTTGATGATACATTTTAATTATCTTGGCATTATTAAAAAAAAAGACCACTTTTTAAAGAGTAGGTTTAGGTTGACAGAAAAATTGAGGGGACGGTGCAGAGATTTCCTTTATCCCCCCTGGCCTCTTCAGCATTCTTTTCATATAAACTCTATTATGTCATTTTTATTGAAACCCATAGTGTTCAGTAGTAGCTGGTTCTCTTGTAATTCCTGCACATAAGAAGGATCACACTACTGTGCCTTCTTGCAGTTAGAACAGGTCATGTGACCAGTCTGGCTAGTAGCCAAGGGTCATCATGTTTCCAGGACAAAACATTTAATTATCACAACAGGACTCATTTCTTTCTTTTCTTACTCCAGCCTTTGAGAAGTGGTGTTTTGCTTGTTTTTTCACATGGTGGAACACCAAGATGATAGAGCTTCGAAAAGTCTGGGTTCCTGAGCACCTCATGGGTGACTTCCCACCTCCAATGATGGAAATGTGGCATAGTCAGAAAAGAAATCTTTCTGGTGTCGGCCACAGAGATTTTAGGGTTAGTTTGTAACTGTAGCAAACAGGCTGTTCTGACTGATATGACCACCCCACTTACAGACTAATTTAAGGTAGAACTACATTTACAATACCACAAATTTCTATGTAATCACAGGGAATGTCTCTATAATTAGATTAAATTTTCTTTCACATCCATCAAAACTTGAAAGTTTTCACATAGTTCTAGTTAATTAATTTTTTCGATTTTGAGAGTATGTTTATTAAAGCTGGGGTCACCCTTACCGGTTTGGCTCAGTGGATAGAGTGTCGGCCTGCGGACTCAAGGGTCTCAGGTTCGAGTCAGTCAAGGGCACATACCTTGGTTGCAGGCACATCCCCAGTGGGGAGTGTGCAGGAGGCAGCTGATCAATGTTTCTCTCTCATCGATGTTTCTGACTCTCTATCCCTCTCTCTTCCTCTCTGTGAAAAATCAATAAAATATATTAAAAAATAAATAAATAAAGCTGGGGTCAGTGAAACAAGGAAGGACTTAGGATAGAAGAAGCAACAGAGAGAGCCTAGGTGGGGCTACTTTAGCTCACTGGAAGAGTAAAAAGGGACTTTGAGAGCAGGTTTAGGGGGTTAGCCTGGGAGGAACTGCCGCTGCTCACTGCTCCCCAAGTTGCAAGTCTTCTGTGGTCCCTTAGAGTTTAGGAGATGCATGCCTGTGGGGGAAGAAAAGAGGGAAAGAAAAGGTACAGGAGTGCTCCTAGGAGGGAGAGTGGGCGCCTCAGTTTTTAAGGATTTTTAAAGGCTGGGACTTTAGGGGATGTCTTCAGGGAGGATCTCAATATAATTTTCATCAGCTTTTTGCTGATGTACCAAAAGTACCATATTTTCCGGCATATAAGACTGGGCGTATAAGATGACCCCCAACTTTTGAGAAGATTTTCCTGGGTTAAAAAGTCTGGACGGAGACCGTGTGCGGCACAAAAAGGAGCCGACCAGAGACACTTGTGGTCTCCGTCCAGCACCATTGAAATGAATGGAATGTGGCCGTTTTTGAGCTCCCCCCACATATGTGGTGACTGCAGATTTTCCAGTCCGGCTTGGAAGTTTCAGCACCTGCCCTATAAGACGACACCTGGCATATAAGACGACTCCAGACTTTTTAGAAGATTTTCCTCGGTTAAAAAAGTCGTGTCGTCTTATACACTGGAAAATACAATAGATTTATTTCCCAACTTCATCTATCCTTGGGTGTGGCTGGCAAATGGCACTAACTGGATTTCTCTTTTCCAGCTCTCTGAGCACGGTGATCTAAGCTATTTGCCCTTTGACTGGGGAGAAGTGTAACTCATTTGCTCTTTTAAAATATATTTTTAAAATATATATTTAAATGTTTTTATTTTTAATTTAATTTTATTATTTGAAAATATTTTTATTGATTTCAGAGAGGATGAGAGGGGGAGAGAAAGAAACATCAATGATGAGAGAAAATCATTGGTCGAATGCCTCCTGCACGTCCTATAATGGGGATGAGCCTGAAAACCGGGCATGTGTCCTGACTAGGAATTGAGCCATGATCTCCAGGTTCATGGGTCGATGTTCAACCACTGAGCAACACTGGCTAGGCTAAATTTTTTTTTTTTTAATAATTTGATTTTTAGAGAAAGAGGAAAGGAGGGCAGGGGGCGAGGGAGAGAAACTTCGATGTCAGAGTGGCTACCTCCTGTAAGCCCCCAACTGGAGATCAAGCCCACAGCCCAGACATATGCCCTGACTGAACCAGCAACCTTTTGGTTCTTAGGCCGTTTGACTATCTGTATCAGTTTCCCTATTCCACTTATCCTGGCTCATCAGCTTCTCATTCTCCCCTTAGAGACTTCTATCCCTGATATTTTTTAGGGGTGATGAGGGAGGATGGCTGGTCTTCAGTTAGCTAATTTATAATTGTTATATATTTCCATTGCAATTATAAATGGAATCTTGATGACATTTTATTCTTTTTCCTCACTATAAAATTAGCTTTAAAATTATAAATACATGTCCTTTTCAAAATAATTTTTCAGAACAACATAGTAAAAACAATACATTAAATAAAAATCCCTTGAAATCTCACTGTACATTAATCATTATTGATAGTTTGGCAATCATCATTTCATGCATTTCACATACACACACATATCTACTACATATTCTGACCCAGAATTTTTACAAAGGACAGCTACTGCTGATATACAGGGTGGGGCAAAAGTAGGTTTACAGTTGTTTGTATGAAAAATAATACAATAATTACTTTTTTATCTTGTTAATTCTACTGGCCACGATTTCCAGAACAAGGGAAAGTGACAGCAGTGATATGGACATTCCTGTCTTATTCCTGACTTTACTGAAAAATGCCATACTCATGGCTGCTACACTGATTCTCAGTCAACAGTTCCTTAATAAGAAAATAGTATGTGGAGAACATTCTCAACTTGATTTCATACTTAAATACTAGAGAGCAGCTCAGTCTTGGTTAATGTGGAAGTCACTTTAATTAATTATATAAATGTCTAACTTATTATTTTATATTCATCCCACGCATAACATAAAGGCATACCAACCTCTCCTGCTGACAACTTCTCTCTCACATTTTTCCAATAAATGTCTTTATTTTCAGTGTCAGTGAAAAAAAGGAGCCACTCTGCAAAGTCTTCTTTCCTCATGAAACTCAAACCTTTAGAGAACTGCAGGAATTCCATTTCTTGGACCTCCGTCTGTAGATTCTCCATAAACCTAAACGTTAAAGTACAAAACTGACAGAAGTGGCCAGTGCTTTCAACTGCAACACCATTAGCACGATTGCAGCACCTTCATGAGTTGCACGAAGCACAGTCAAGGACTGTGGCAGTGGATCAGCTAGGTAAGTTCAACACCTGCTTCAATATGACTCCCCGTAGTTGGTTTGTTTGCACACATTCTACTTGGCAACCTACATTCTGACAAACTTAAAGACTTAAAAAGTAGAAAACAGTATTTTTCCAATATAGAAAAATTACCAATAACCAGAGAGACTTAAAATTCAGTTGGGATACTGTTTTTAGAATCATCGTAATAATTAATGGTTCTTCATAGTTTTCAGATACCAAATTTGATCAATGTAATCAATGAATGACTTTGCATCAAAGCTTAGATTTACCAAAAAATATTTATAACCTTTGGATAAGAACATATGTTTATGTGACTCAACATTCTTTAAAAAATTTTTTTTATAAAAATAGATGGCACGCTGATCAAACTGTCATCAACAGCTTCCTAAGAAATGTACAAATTGAAAGAATGGGAATATACGGGGTGAAAGAGACACAGTCCAGTACAGAGGAAAGAAAGCTGCCACTTATCCCCCAAATCTCAGAAGCATGAGGAGGAGTTTGATTTTATGCTTCTATCTGTGTTAGGTGAACATCTAAATGTATCTGATACACATATTTATTAGTGCTATTTTTTTTGGGGGGAGGGTCAAAGCAGAATTTTATCCAAAACTTGAAGCATTTTAGGTTTGGACTGATAGATCAACAAAATCCAGTAATATGAGTCATCCTTTGTTTTACTGAGTTTAATTATATTGTGTACTCTGATAACATTCAATGTTTTTCTTAACAGGATTGTTAAAAGAATGCTTTACTTGCAAACAATTGTACAATGAATTAGAAAGTAGAAAATACGGTATAAGAACATGAATAACTAGTTCCTTTTCTTTTTTTCTTCAGGCTCTGAGCCTGAAATATTATAAACTTAATTGCTATTAAACTGTATATTGTTCTGGTTTAAGCTACTTCATTTTAATTAATTATACTATTTTTGAAGAACATCATTTAAAAAAATGTTTTTTATTAATTTGAGAGAGAGAGGAAGGGAGAGGGAAAAAAGAACATCTATGTGAGAGAGAAACACTGATTGGTTGCCTCCCGCATGCAGCCCCCTACTAGTGACCAAACCTGCAACCTGGGCATGTGCCCTGACCAGGAATTGAACCAGTGACCTTTCGGTGTACAGGACAATGCTCAATCAACTGAGCCACCCTGGCCAGGGCAAACGTAAAAATGTTTTATAGAAATACTCTTCCTGAGTCTAAAATTATGTATTTTGTTATGACATAAAATCTGCAACACTATACATAAATATATAAATTGAAGAATTTGTAATACATAAGGCCATCAGATACACTCTGAAAACATTTAAATAGTTTATCAATGAATGAATTAACTGGAAACTCTGAGAAAATTCTGCTTTTCCTTAGCTGAGTGCTTAGGCCCTGGTGTGCTGGAGCTGGCTTGCAGCAGCTGAGAGTTTATTGTGCATGTGTTGTCCATGCCAATTGTTGGGTCCAAGCCCCATGCTAGGGACTGGACCTCTATGGATGCCGGGAACTGGAAGACATGAATAGCTGCAGGCATATAGGACTTTATTGCAGACCAAGCAGCCATTTACACACAGGACAGTCATTGCAAACACAGCAGCCAGTCCTTGCTAACACAGTAGCAGACACAGGAGCCCTACAGAGCAGTTCTTGCTAACAAAGCCATCACACTTCACATCTGGCAGCTTGAGATGGGCTTGCTGGAGTATTCACACTATTAACTTTAAGTGTTACCAATCAAGGCTATTCTCCCTTTTAAGACCAACCTGGGTGTGAATATCTCCTCTTCAGTTTCTAAGGTACATGATCCTAAACCAAGTTCTTTTATCTCATTGAGTCTCAGTTAAAAAAGGGAAGACTACCTGTCCCAAGTTTAAGGATAGGTGAAACAATACATGTAAAACACTTAGACACATGCTGGGCACGTAATAAGTACTTGACAGAAAGTAGCCATGATGGCACTGAGCATGTGTGCAACTATCTTTCCCTTTTCATCTTACTCAAGTCCAAACTCAACTCTCTATTGCTCCAGCCACTCTCTTGCCTACATCCTCTGCTCCCTTGAGCTTTGTCAGCTTTCTTCAAGTGTAGCTTGAAGAAAATTATACAATAGCTGCACATAATGGTACCAACATAAATTCACAGTCTACGCCTTTATTTCTGGAATACTGTTTGGTTAAACTTGACAGTATCTTTTTATTTTTATTTTATTTATTTATTTATTTTTTTTGCCCGGGGCCTGACGGCTCCCAGGTGCGCACTTCAGGTTCACGCTCCTCGCCCCCTTCCTACTTTATATGAAGTGATCGCACCTTTTACTCACAGAGCTGGGAGAGACGTCCTTGACCGTACCAACCGTAGACATTTCTACCATAAAAGCCTGATTGTAAAATCTCCCTTAAGAACACATGGTAGGCACGGTGCCGGCTTTATAAAAGTTCCATTAGTCCTCGGGGCAATGTCTCCATGGCCAGAATCTAAATCCCACACACACAGTGGAACCATCACTGGCCGTAAAGGACAGAGTGGCTATGACCTTTCACATAGAAACACATCTGAATCTGAATTAAAGGTATAATCATAAAAGGATTAAAATTATGGCCATGAGTCCATCATTTCTGACAGATGGGTACTATTCCATAAGCTAAGAAGTAGCGTAATGAGATTACGCTATGTAATTACAGATTTGGAAAATGTTTCTTTTAAAATCCTCACTCCAGTGTATAATTTTAAGTAGTTAATTATCTTTCACTTGAAAGTCTTAATATTTCTTGCTAGATTAAATGAAATATAGTCTATTGAGAAGGTATTCTCTTCTTGCCTAACATAGATGCACAGTATGGATACGCTAGTATTTTCAAGGAGAAAAAAATTACCATTTTATGCAGGTAATAATGTAATATTCAAACGGTAAAAT
>PVJC01047257.1:0-12954 GCA_004026665.1 Murina feae
GTGGGAAATGGGAAGAGGGGAGCTATGGGGGAAAAAAGAGGAACAATTGTAATAATCTGAACAATAAAGATAAATTAAAAAAAAAAAAGCCCTATAATGGCAAATTTTTATAGTCACACAACTATCTTTCAAAATAACCCCTAAGTTAAAATGAAAACTGATAAATAAGTAAAAGGAACTATTTGATAAGAAGCTATCAGGTTTATAAAGGTTCTCAGAAGGAAAGAGCAGCCCTATCTGATTTGAGTCGGTGGTTAGAGCGTCAGCCTTCACACTGAAGGGTCCCAGGTTCCATTCCAGTCAAGGGCACAGGCCCGGGTTGCAAGCTCGATCCCCAGTAGAGGGCAGACAGGGGACAGCCAATGAATGATTCTCTCTTATCAGTGATGTTTCTATCTCTCTCCCTCTCCCTTCCTCTCTAAAATCAATAAAAATATTTTTTTAAAAGAAAAAGCAATTCAATGTTACAAAAAATATTAAAAAGAAAAAAGAATAGTAAAGCTTAGAAGAAAGATAATAGCATGGGAGTTAGACTACAGCATTTTTCTATCCTTTTTTTCCACAAAAAAAGATGCCTTAAATGCATAAGATACCAATTTGCTGGCCTGGATGGTTAAATTGCTGGGCCAGAGTTAAAAACATATAAGACTATGGGAAGAACCCATAAAGGATATTTCAAGTAGGAATTTCATATCCCTGCTGATGTGGAAAAAAATGGGTGAATATGTACCTCTTTTTTTCCATATTAAAAGAAAAAAGGTTTACCAAAACAAAAATATTTCAAAACTTCAAGTTTTCTAGACACATAAAGGAAAAATACCTCTAAAAGCTGCTTTAATAATCTGGACAAGTCTTCAAGACATTTTTAAGATGTGATAAAGTTTACCTTTCCTCTAAAATTATCTGGAAAACCTACAACTCTAAAAAATTAACATGTTCTTTAAATGCAATTTAGGCCTTTCCTCCTTGATTTATTTTTTGTAGCAAAGAATCACTACCTACCTCTTCCTTCTAACAAATTTAAGCACTTAAAAGACAATGACTGTATATTAATATCTATTCTCGTTTCTCCAAACTATACAATTCTAACTCCTTCAGCCTTTCCTCACTCCATCCATTCTCTAGCCATCTGGTTATTTTGGCTAAACATAAGGAAGAATGATCTAACAACAGCGTTGTCTCAATGAGCAACATGGCCCAAACTATCACATGTTATCCATTTTGTAACAGAAATTCAAATATGTCACCAATCTTTTTTTTATGTCATCAGTCTTGTAAAGGGCACTAAACAATAGGTGGGGGATCAGGTGATCCATAGGGCTCTTACCAATCCTGATTCAAGATACTCAGACTCCTACCTGCTTCTCTAGTTTTGCTCTATTTTCTTTCCAATATTCCAAGAGAAGCTTTGAGGTAGATTTACTGGATATAGAGTAATCTAGAAGCATAGCGAGCTTAGTGCTCTGGAGACCTTTGGGAAAGCTGGCAAAAGAACTACTCTTACACCTTTTCCCTCAGGCAGATAGATGATCAGAGTGCATTCAGAGGCACACAGCCCTCACAAGTCATCATCCCCTTTACTACTCATTGCCTGGGAGCTACATCAAGGTTTTTTTTAATTATTATTAATTAATATGAATTTCCTTTCATTACAAGGAATATAGCCTGAAATAGAGTAGAGAAAAACGGTGAAAAAAGCATTCTCTGATTCTCTTTCTGAGATCCAATGGTACTTTCTAGACATGCTCGTGGTCAAGCCAAGAGATGTAAAACACAGGCCTCTTTCTATTTAAAATCTTCTCTAAATAGAAGAAGAAAACTAATGATAGCTAGGTAGAAAGGTAAATGAAGAGAAAGGCAGGAACTTAAATCAGGAGGCCAGAAGCCAGAAGCCACTAGAAACTAGAGACAAGAAACAGATTCTCTCCTAAGCCTCCAGAGGGCGCATGGTCCTAGTGACACCTTGATTTCAACCCAACGATAAAGATTTCACACTTCTCGCCTCAAGGACTCTGAAATAATAAAGTTCTGCTGTTATAAGCCACCAACTGGTAATTTGTTACAGTACTCTCAGGAAACTAATACAATAGATTGTGTGATATACACTAGATTCAGTAGATATAAGAACATATTTAAACTATAGTTGCTTCCCTTAGAACGATTCATAGTTCTTTAGTTTCACATTAAATAAGTATATCTTAAAACTTTATTATGTTATTCCTACCCATCAAGTATAAGTTCTCAGGAGTAGTCACAGGAATGTTAACAAGTTTAATATCATCTTCATCTGTTTTGTCCCAGGAATTAGAATTGCCACAAGCACAGCTATGACAAGAATTGACACTCTGGACCTAAAATTAAAATGGACAAAAGTTACTTCAAAATCTCTTTTTTCATAGTATTTTGTAACTTTTTATATTTATAAATTATTTATATAAATCCTATTTCTGGTAAAAAAAAATCCATATTATTTCTACTTAAAGAAATAAATCCGATTATACTTAATCAAATTTAGTACTCATTAAGACCTTAAAAATTCTGAGTCTTTATTTGCTCAAAAATACACAAGTAGAACAATATTTTTAACATAAATCAGTTATTCCCATCAAAAATCAAGCAGTTTTTTTATAGTTCATTGGCTTATTAAGTATTTACTTATAAATTTTATCCACACCTACTTTGATTTGAGGTAACTAGTGTTAATCCAAAAATAAAAGGGTAAAGTGAGAGGCAACAAGCATTTATTAGAGATCCACAAGAATAGCTACTCAGGCAGCAGTGATTCAAGCGGAAGTCCTATTAGTGTTCTGAGTAGGAAAGAAAGGCAATGGGTATTTATGAGGAACAAAAGGGGGCCAACTATTCAATGAAGGAAGGCATTTCTGTAAGTGCAGATAAACTAAAATAGTGATGCTAATTCTAAACCATATCTTTCATTTTCCATCTGGCAGTCATTAGTCAGGGTAGTCATAATATTTCTGATTTCTTGTTATCTTTGCTGTTATTTGGGGTATAATGCTGCTTTAGGCCTAGTAAAAAAGTTATCTTACTCTTGTTTTACATTCCAAAGATTTGAGGTGCAATAAGACTTGCAAAGCAGTTTCACTGGGATAGCAATTCTGACTCCATTTTAAAGTGGCTCTGTTATACTATTTTTTACAATAGCTTATTTTCCATTTAAAATTCATCACAATGCTCATTCTCTAATTGATAACTAAAATTAAAAAGCCTCTACCCGCTTCCCTTCTCTAACAAGGTTCACTGAGCCAATCATTTCAGTCACCTCTGTGCAGATAACTTCCAAATCTGTCCTCTTTTGAGAAATCTAAACCCACATTTCCACCTGCCTATCTGGTGACTCCACCTGGCTCTTCTGCTGGCATCTCAAACATTGTATCAAAAAAAGTACAACAAAAACTTCTTCCTCCTAAATTTACTAATAGTACGAAGCTCCATCCCCATAATTTCTCAAATAGAAAACAAAAAGTCGTCTTTAACCTCTCCTCCCTCCCACATGTCTCATATTCAGTTACCAAGTTTTGTAGGCCCTGTCCCTCTATCCTACCCCCATTGTCATGACCCTGACTTAGGCATTCTTTAAAGGGCAGAAATCTGGGTTCACATGCCTGGTAGAGGCCTCCCTAGGTCACTGAGACAAGTATAATAAAGTGATTCTAAAGTCTTGTTACTCATAATATTATCATGAGATTCCCTTTTTCTACCTCCTTGTCAAGAATTGCTTCAACTTCCAGTAGAGAAAATTCAAAACAGAGGCACTTCTCTGACACAGAGTAAGTCCAAATTATAGCATGGCCATATATGTACTTCATTATCCTGCTCAGTTTCACAGAGGAACTGAAAGCTTGCAGGCCTTTGATCTAGTTGTTCCTGCCATAAAATAGCCTTTAAAAAATTGTTATATTTTTAGGCATTTAAGAATGGGGCAGATAAAATAAAATGGATTAAAAATGGCTGCATAGACATGCTCCCAAGAACAAGCTGGAATTACAACTGAAATACGGAAAGGCTTCCTGAATAACCTACGGAAAACTCACAGGAGAGAATCCTGATACCCAAGGATCGAAGGTGGAGATTGCATAGACTGGTAGAAGGGGTGGAAGCGTGAAAGGGTTGACTGGGTGCCCACAGATAGCAACTGAAGACCCAGAAAGATATCTCAGCTGTGGGGGGTTGCTACTGAGAACTCTGGGATCTAACCCAGAAGGCGGGCTTCCCAGCAGAGATCACCAAACTGAGGAGGGTACCCACATAACATCTAGCTGTGAAAAGCAGTGTGGTACTATCTGCCAGGGAGTGGCAGCTGAAAGTTTGGGCACCCTCTTAAAGGGCCAATGCACAAAAATTCTCTGTGAGCCACCCACCTTGTGCTCCCGCAGAGGGAGGGTGAAGTGGACTAGAGCTGTGAGAGCAGAAGCCAGGACTGGGGACTAGGGGACAGAGCTCAGAAGGCAGATACCCCAAGTTTCCTGAGCTGAGTCATTCTCTCATGCACATTTGCCTTGCCTGGGGGAAAGACATTCTACACACCCTGTTGGAAAACACCTTGCCCTAAGGCCACTTAAGAGATTAAAAATAACAATTAGCCTCCAGGCAGAAGCAACTGCCCCACCCTGTTGAAAAAAAACTCTCACCACACCAGAGGATGATTGCCTGGAGGCAATTTAAGTTGAAATCCTGTAGGTCTTCGGGTTACATCAAAGATCCAAGATCCATTGCTACAGCGCTATGTAACTCAATTTTTGCAGTAAGTCGGAACTCACCTACATAAGCACCTACGTCACTCACATGGACCACATACACAGCAGTAATGAAGTGAAACAGTAAAAAAAAATTTTAAAGAAAGATAACAATTCCTGACCTTTACTTGTAGTAAATAAATAATAAAAAACATAAAGCACATAAGTACATACGTCCAAATGACAGAACTTTTTTTTTAATAAATAAATGGGAGATGGTGATGTAACCATGAAACGATGTACATCGAGTCTGATGTAACCAAAGGACTGTCTGTAGTCTGTAGACAGAGGCGGTCTCTGAAGGCTTTGAGTCTTTGCCTGATCCAATTAGAAACAGCCCTTAACACTGCCCTACACTAGAGATTGAGAGGTACAGAGGATCTACCTAAAACATAGTCACAAATCCAAACAGACAACCAAAATGAGGAAACAAAGAAACAATCCCCAAATGAAAGAACTAGTGAATTCTCCAGAAGAAGAGATAAATGAAGCAAAGATAAGAAATTTATCTGAAACAGAGTGCAGAGTAATGATGTTTAAAATGTTCGAGTATGAAAAAGGATATAGTAACTATGAAAAAAGAACAGTCTGAGATAAAGAATGACATAACACAAAGAAAGAACACATTGAAAGGAATACACAACAGATTAGGGAAAGCTGAGAACAAATCAGTGAATTAGAAGACAGAGTTGAAAATAACACTCAATTAGAGAACCAAAAAGAAAAACAATTAAAAAAAAACAGGAGGAAAGCTTAAGGGAGCTGTGGGACAATGTGAAATGTAACAATATCAGAATAGTAGGTATGCCAGAAGAGGCAGAAAAGGAGAAAGAAATAGAGAAGGTGTTTGAAGAAATAATGGTAGAAAACTTCCCTAATCTGGTAAAAAAAATTCAGGAGGCACAGAAAACCCCAAACAAGAAGAACCCAAACAGACCCATGCCCAGACACATCATAATTAAAATGCCAAAAATTAAAGACAAAGAGAGAATCTTAAAGCAAGAGAAAAAAAAACTGTTACCTACAAAGGAGCTCCGATAAGGCTGACACCTGATTTCTCATCAGAAACTCGACAGGCAATAAGGGAATGGCATGATGTACTCAAGGTAATGGAAAACAAGGATCTGAGACCAAGATTACTATATCCAGCAAAGCTATCATTCAAAATAGATGGTCAAGTAAAGAGCTTCCTATACAAAAAAAAAAAAAAAAAGGCTACAGGAGTTCATCACCACTAAGTGAGCATAATAAGTAATGCTAAAGGGATTGCTGTAAGGGATTGCTGAGAAGAAGAAACAGAGAGAAACCTAGCCATACAGAATTAAAATGGCTATAAATAAGTACCTCTCAATAATAATCCTAAATGTAAATGGATTAAATCCAACCAAAAGGTGTAGGGTAGCTGAATGGATACAAAAACATGACTCAACTATATGCTATCTACAAGAGATCCAACTCAAAACAAAAGACACACATAAGATGAAAGTGAAGGGATGGAAAAAAATTTTCCATTCAAATGGAAAAGAAAAAAAAGCTGGAGTAGCAATACTCCTCCGACAAAATAGACTTTAAAAGCATCATGCTAAGTGAAAGAAGCCAGTTGGAGAAAGATAAATATCATATGATCTCACTCATTTGTGGAATATAATGAACAACATAAACTGATGAACAAAAATAGAGCCAGAGGGGAAAAATATTATAGAATATAATAAAAGTAATCCTGTTATTTGCTAATTTTTAATATTTCCTACAACTTTTGTGATATAATACTATGTTAGTACAGTTTTGGTAATATTATTATACTTAAAATCCTTTTATCCTTGAAATATTGTTTATTGCATGTATTATTATAAGTGAGGTCATTTTTCTTGAATAATTGGTGTTTACTGCATGTAACATTATCATCTTTAAAATCGTTTTTCTTGAGATATTAATGTTTATTGCATGTAACATTATTATATTTAAGATCGTTTTTCTTGAAATAAAAAAAACCCTGAAAAATAAAATACCTTGAAGAAAAAAAAATGAGGCAGCTATATATTCTAACAAAATATAGAAGGTACAGAACAAAATATGGTGTACTGTAAATTATTTTTTTAAATGAATACACACAAGCCCAGCTGATGTGGCTCAGTTGGTTGAGCGTCATTCTATGCACCAGGAAGTGTCACAGGCTTGATTCCCCATTAGGGCACATGCCAGAGTTGAGGACTCTATTCCCAGTAAGGAGAATGTAAGAGATAGCCAATCGATGTTTCTCTCTCTCTCCCCCTCTCCCTTCCTCTCTCTGAAATCAATACAAAAAATAAAAAATAAATGACTATATATGATTGTAGAGGCATGCACTCCCTGAAAGATTATACATAAGAAAATGTCAGTTTGTCTCAAGGGAGGAATTGAGGATCAGGAACACATCTTTCACTGTACATTTCTTGCTTCTTCATTTAACAAATGCATGTACTACTTATTTTTTAGAAATAATTTTAAACTATATTAGATTTAAACAAACAGTAACTTCATTCCTCACTTGTCAATCAATCCTATATAATAAAAGGTTAATATGCAAATTGACCCAAACAGCAGAACAACTGGTCGCTATGATGTGTACTGACCATCGCAGGCAGACACTCAACACAGGAGCATCTCCCACAGGGCTCACAGCTGGCGAGCGCAGCAGCAGTGTTGGGAACCTCTCCCACCTCTGCAGCAGCACTAAGGATGTCTGACTGCTGGCTTAGGCCCACTGCCTATGGGGAGTGGGCCTAAGCTGTCAATCAGACATTCCCCAAAGGCTCCCAGACTATAAGAGGGCGCAGGCTGGGCTGAGGGACACACACCAGTGCACGAATTTCAGGCACTGGACCTCTAGTTCTATAATAATACTCCAAAGACAGAGTTGAGGAACTCCATACTTGGCTACAGCGAATCAAACATTTTTACATAAGCAGGCTCAACAAGTGAGTTTTGTGATCTAGTACAAAGTCTTCCAGCTTTTTGCAGAACATGTAGCTTTGAAGTAACATTTCCATATAACCAAAATTTTTATAGGACCCCATGGGACCTAGACAAGTGAGTTTTGAAGACCTAGTACAAAGTCTTCCAGCTTTTTGCAGAACATGTAGCAATAAAGCAACATTTCCATATCACCAAAATTTTTATAGGACCCCATGGGGCCACATCACTTACTCAAAAAACCTGGAAGCAAACTGGCTAAATATTTAGAAAAGGTAATTTCATTTGCCTCAAGAAAACAGACCCAATCAGATTTTTCTAAGGTTCTTTCCATATAATTTAATTATATAACATTTAAACCAATAGATAAACTTAAAAGAATAATGAATTTTCTTCTTTACTTACAGAGGCCAAACTCTGTGCAGAACCTGAGTATTTACTGAAAAGTCCTCCATTAGCATAGTTACAAGACTGAGATCCTTTGTCTTTGACAGAACTTAAAGATAATGTCAAATTCTGTCTACTACTGGAACAACTTGAACCTACCAAACAAACATAAATATTAAAAATATCATAAGTCCAACGATAAATTTCAGGAAAAATTTCAAAGTTTATGTTATATTAATTGACAAAGCTGATCTTAAAACATATTTCACTCAATTGTATAAATTATTAAATGTACACCATTATTAAAATCTACATCTTTATACAATGTTTTTACTATTGCTAAAATGTGATTCTTAAATGAAGAATAAAACATTCATATAATTAATTAGGGTGGTATTTGATGATCTAATGTAATTAATATAAAAATATTGAAAACTCTGAACCTCCCCTGGCTGGATGGCTCAGCTGGTTGAGTATCGACTCATGAACCAAAAAGTCAGTTAGATTCCTAGTCAGGGCACATGCCTGAGTTGTGGGCTTGTTTCCCCAGTAGGGGGTGTGCAAGAGGCAACTAATCAATGGATCCTTTCTCATAATTGATGTTTCTCTCTCTCTCTCCCCCTTCCTTCCTCTCTGAAATCAATAAAAAAATTTTTCAAAAAAAAAATCAATAAATCCCTAGACGATGAGGCTTCAGAGGATTGAGTATTGGCCTAATTTGGGTCAAGGGCACATGTCCAACTTGCTGCAGGCTCCATCTCCAGTGGGGGGCATGCAAGAGGCAGCCAATCCATGATTCTCTCTCAGCATAGATGTTTCTAGCTATCTCTCTCCCCTTTTCTCTCTGAAATAAAAAATACATTTTTAAAGAAATCAGTATGGGTGAGGATTTTTTTTTAAATATTGACAACTATGAACCTTTAAATTATAAATTTAACAATATAAGCATTTCCTTTCCTGAATTACACCTAAACTTTATTTATATCACATTGCATTGTAATTATTTTTTTTATACAGCTGATGCCCTTAACCATCTATCCATTCATTTAGGGCAGATATTATGTCTTAGTTTATCTTAATGCATTACCTCAGACACTCATCTATTCAAATGCTGGCATTTATTAGTTATATGAACTTAAGCAAGTCATTTACCATATCTCAGTTTTCTTTATGTATAAAATGGGAACAATAACATAAATTATAGTACAAATTCATAGGATTTCTATAAATATTAACTAACACAGTGAATATATAGCATTTAGCACTGTACCTGAAATCTAATAAAATCTTAGTAAAAGCCATAATTATTGTTGTAATGTTCACTGTACTTGGTACAAAATAGTCATTTATTATCTGCTGTGCAAATGAATCACAAAAGCACGATACACTAAATCATAAACATAAAAATAATTTAGAAATTAAAAGAAATCCAGCATGCTCAAGAAATTATTTTCATTGATACAATTTAACAATATGTTCTCTATCTCTAACAAAAACTACATATCCTTTGAAGGTATTCTAATATTAGAACTTTATATACTAAGGAAATAGTAAGTGTATACAAAGCAAGAAAAACATCCTAAAGTGAATAATAGGGCACCGGTTAAATAAATTAGGGTTTATTTGTACAAATTTAACACTGAGTACATACTAAAAGTGAGACTACATATGTGAATTATCCTATCTAATAAAAGAGTAATATGCACATTGACCATTACAAGATGGCTTCCCCCATATGGTCAAAGATGGCTGCCACAAGATGGCCAGCAAGGGAGGGCAGTTAGGAGGGACCCAGGCCTGAAGGGGAGGGCAGTAGGGAGGGACCCAGGCCTGCAGGGGAGGGCATTTGGGAGGGACCCAGGCTTACAGGGGAGGGCAGATGGCGAAGACCCAGGCCTGCAGGGGAGGACAGTTGGGGGGGACCATCCTGGCAGGGGGAGGGCAGTTAGGGGCAATCAGGTGGCACAGGAGCAGTTAGGCATTGATCAGGCTGGCAAGGGAGTGGTTAAGGGCAATTGGCAGGTGAGAGGTTGGGAGCCAGCAGTCCTGGATTGTGAAAGGGATGTCCCAGATTGGAAAGGGTATAGGTTGGGCTGAGGGACACCACCCCCATCCCCCACTCCCACTCCATGCACAAATAATTTTGTGCACTGGGCCTCTAGTTTTTTATAATACTGAAAATAAGTAAATAAAAATGAAAATATGGTATAGATATGTATGTACTGACCTGGGAGGACATTCTTACATACTGTTAAATATTTTAACATCATGTTACAAAAGGTATGATCAGAATTTTACCTAAAATATATAAGTCATCCCTGACTGATTTGGCTCAGTGGACAGAGCATCAGCCTGAGGACTGAAGGGTCCCAGGTTCAATTGCAGCCAAGGGCATATACCCAATTGCCGGCTTACTCCCCAGCAGGAGGCAGCTGATCAATGATACTCTTTTTCATTGATGTTTCTATCTCTCTCTCTCTCTCTCTCTCCCTTCCTCTCTGAAATCAATAAAAATATAAATAAACAAACAAACAAACAAACAAATAAAATATATAAATCATTTTCTTGTACATAATATAGTAGTCTCCCCCCACCCCAACTTATTTGCCAGGAATACTTTTCAAGATGCACAGTAGATGCCTTAAAACACGAATAGTACTGAACTATATATGCATACATATATCTATATACACACAGTTTTTTCCTATACACACATACTTTATGGTTTCTCTTTGGCACATGCAAATTGTCAAATCATTACTCTTGTGTTTTGGGGTCATTATTAAGTAAAATAAAGGTCACTTGAACACAAATACTCTGATACCGTGACAGTCAATGTGATAAGTGAAATGGCTACCAGGTGATTAAAAGGCGGATAGCATATATAGCGTGTTTGTGGGGGACAAATGGATGATTCTGTCCCAGGCCAGATGAAGCAAGACAGCATACAATTTCATCACACTACTCAGATCGGCACACAATTTAAAACTTATGAATTGTTTATTTCTGGAACTTTCCATTTAATATTTTCTTATGGTTGATTGCAGGTAACTGAAACTACAGAAAGCAAAACCATGGATAGGGGAGACTACTGTATAAAATTTTATGTCTCAATTTTATCTTTATTTGTTTTTCTTTTTTTGTTGTTGTTTCTTTTTTATCAATATGATATTTAAAAGAAAATATAAGTGGACAGACATATGCCAAAATATTATCAGCAGTTATTTCCAGGAGAGCAAAAGTTTCCAGTGGTTTTAATTTCTTCTATTTGCTCATCTGTATTTACTAATTTGTCTAAAATTAATCTGCATTACGTGTGAGCTAAATATTAAGGAAGGAAATTTTGGAAACTAAATCACTGAAATCACTGCATTCAGTTATGATTTATATATAACATCTCTTTTTTAGACTTAATTTAGCTATTTCTACATACCTTTTTCTGATGCTGCTCTTTTAGTGTATTCAAGTATGAGATGCTCTGGTTCCCATGGTAATATTTTTCCTTTCTTCTTCCCACGTCTTCTTTTAAAGTGATGGGCCAGAAAAATTACAGATACGGCAGTCACTGCAGTTACCACAATCAACTTTTTAGCTACCGGTGAAAACCTGATCTGGAAAAGATGCAGTTAAGTTGAGAAAAACATCTTGTATTTGTTCACTTAACATAAAGATATAAAAACTAAAATTATCCTTAAGCTAATCTAGTACTAAATCCAGGTAATATTTATTCATTCAATGCAGCTAGCTCAATTTGAATTTTAGAACCATCCCTCCCACTAAAAAAAAGGAAATGTAATAACTTTTTACCAACTGCTCTGAGGTTCTCAGGTAAGTAATATTACCTAAGGAATCAAGAGGAGCATAACATAATTTAACCTCATTAATATTTGTTGAACAACTAAGGATTAATTCATGCAACTAAATCTTCCTCCTAAATGATACCAAGATTTTTTATTATTGGAATGATTAAATCAGACCTTCTCAATGAACCAATTTTTTTAACCATCTAGCAATTTATACAAACATACATTAACTCAATTTCTAAAAGCATCTGAATAAGCCATTCTATTTGTGAATTAATCAACAAATTCTCAGCCTCTTACAATGTACTAGGACTGTGCTAGTAAGAATTAAAATAAATAAGCCTATACATCCAGGAATCCTGCAACAGAGGCACTCTGGGACAATGAGGTACCGTCTCACACCTGCAAGAGTGGCTATCATCAAGAAATCAACAAACGACAAGTGCTGGAGAGGATGCGGAGAAAAAGGAACCCTCGTGCACTGCTGGTGGGAATGCAGACTGGTGCAGCCACTATGGAAGACAGTATGGCATTTCCTCAAAAATTTAAAAATGGAACTGCCATTTGACCCAGTGATCCCACTTCTAGGGATATATCCCAAGAAGCCAGAAACACCAATCAGAAAGGATATATGCATCCCTATGTTCATAGCAGCACAATTCACCATAGCTAAGATTTGGAAACAGCCTAAATGCCCATCAGCAGATGAATGGATTAGAAAACTACGGTACATCTACACAATGGAATACTATGCTGCTGTAAAAAAGAAGGAATTCTTACCATTTGCAGCAGCACGGATGGAACTGGAGAGCATTATGCTAAGTGAAATAAGCCAATCAATGAAAGAAAAATACCACATAACATCACTCATTTATGGATAATAGAGACCATTATAAACTGATAAACAAAAATAGATACAGAAGCAGAGCAGAGCAGACTCTCAAACTACAGCAGGAAGGCCAGGAAGGGTTGGGGGGCGGGGGGAGAAAGAGATCAACCAAAGGACTTTTATGCATCCATATAAGCATAACCAATGGACACAAGACACTGGGGGG
>PVJC01047258.1:0-12945 GCA_004026665.1 Murina feae
TGACCACCAAGGGGCAGCTCCTGCATTGAGTGGTCAATGTGTGTTATAGCTACTGGCTGGTCATCTGGTCATCGGTCATCCCGTCATAATGGTCGTTTAGGCTTTTATATATAGAGATTAATCTTGCAGCTCATCCTATATGGATCCCCTCTTCCTTCTCAAGGAAGGGATATCTGCATTATCTTTTTGGGACTAGTGCCCTGTTTGGTAGGAGCATTTTAGCACCTGCATCCTCATCTTGTCTCTATTCCTGTTCTAAGTTATTTTGTCTAGAGACCTTGTTCCTCCAGGACTGGGATCTCACCTTGTCCCCTACAACTTGAAGGGCCCTGAAGCCTACCCTTGAAACCCTGAGCATGAGGCTATATCCCTATTTTCCACTGTCAGGTTCTCTTTCCATCTCCCAGAGCTTAACCCTGTGTCTCTCTCACTGCATGTCCCCTGGATGGGCTGGTTCTGCTCCTAACAGGCATGTGCTAAAATGGCACAGATGCCCTGTTGTTAAGTATAGAAATGTATTGAGCAGATCTTTAAGAGAGAATGAACTGGAATTCAAGAAATCTTTGGAACACACAGATAAAAGGAGAAAAACATATCACAAGTATAGACATTTTAAAAAACAGCTCTTACATCAAGCCACCCCATACCTGGCCTTGAACAGATACTGATTATACCAGTAAACAGGAAGTGGGGACCCTAGGAGTCAGATAGCTGGGGAAGGGTAAGTGGGCAGCTCACTACAACAATATCTCACTTTACCTTGGTTATACGCCTAAAGCAGTGGAGCAGATGCTCAAGAAAACTTGCCATATAATTAAATGAATTGGAAATCTTATGTTTGCCTTTTCAGAGCAGGTTTGTTCATATTGGATTTTAAATTTTACAATGCTATGGTTGTTTTTTTTTGTTTTGTTTTGTTTTTTAACTTAAACTGTTTATTCTGAAAAAACTGATACCAGAAATCTTACAATAGTACAATGAACTCCATATACTCTCTACCAATTTTAGCCATTTTTATACATTTGTTTTCTTGCTTTTTTGTTGTTGTTCATCCTCACCTGAGGATATTTTTTTCCATTGCTTTTAGAGAGAGCAGAGGAGAGGGAAGTGGAGAGGGGAGAGAGGAAGATATCTATGTGAGAGAGAGACAGCGAGCGATTGGTTGCCTCCTGCCTGCACCCTCACCATGGGCAGGGAGCCAACCGACAACTGAGGCTTGTGCCCTTGACTGGGAATTGCACCCAAGACCCTTCAGTGAGCAAGCCGACACTCTAATCATTGAGCCACTGGCCAGGGCTATGCCCTTTATTTTATTTTCTACTCTCTCCTTTCTCTAACAAGAACAAAGACAATCTCTTATCTAAGTACAATTAATCCAAGTCAGGTGATTGCACAATGCCACTTTATCATCTAACCAATTATCCAGTAATAGCCTTTATAACAATTTGTTTTTCTCATCCAGGATTGCACTTTGCATTTAGTTGTCATGTCTTTTTGAAGAGTACAGGCCATTTGTTTTGTAGATTGTTGTTCCATTTTAGCTGTGATTGCTTCCTCATGATTACAGTCAGCTTTCTTCTTGATTAGAATTAGGTTGTTCATTTTGGGCATCGATGATATCTACATCGATGATATTGGGTCATTCTTAGTGCATTGCATCAGGAGGCCTATGACATTGGATTCCCTCATTATTGGTGATCACTCTATGCAGGTAATACCTTCTATGTCTCCACTGCAAAGTTCTCTTTTTGCCTTTGGCAATGAATAAATGAATTGTAGGGATATATTTTGACATGTGTAATAGCCAGTAACTCATTGTATTAAGGTTCTCCAGAGAAACAAAACAAATCTACCTACCTATCTACATATCTATCTATCTATACTACAGGCCTGATGCACGAAATTCATTCAAGAGTAGGCCTTCCTTCCCCCGGCTGCCTGCACTGACTTCCCTCTGGCATCCGGGACCCGGGCTTCCCTCGCAGCCCTGGCTTCGTCTGGAAAGATGTCTGGTCTAATTAGCATATTATGCTTTTATTATTGTTGATATAGATATATAGATATATAGATATATAGATATATAGATATATAGATATATCTATATAGAAAATAGGGAAATTATTAAAATTGATTGATAGATTTTATGAGGTTGGCTCACACAGTTGTGGAGGCTATCAACTCCAAAATCTGTAGGGCAGGCTGGAGGCAGAATTTTCTTTTTTTTTAATCCTCACCTGAGGATATGTTTATTGACTATTTTAGAGAAAGGGGAGGGGTGAGAGAGAAACATTGATTGGTTGCCTCCCATATGGGCTCCAACTGGGGGTCAAAACTACAATCTAAATATGTGGACAACCTTTTGGTGTACAGAATGACACTCCAACCAAGTGAACTGAAAAGTCCATGTTTTTTCCAACTAATTGATAAGACACTTTTATCAAATTCTAATTCCCATATATTTTGATTTTTATATTCTATTCCATTTGTTTGTCTTTTCATGACCTGTGTTAATTATAGAGGTTGTATAATATGCTATGCTATCTGTTGAGAGACAATTGTCTTACGGTTTCTTGCATTTGTTACATCTTTTGAACTGAAGATGCCTTTGTTCTGGGCTGTTTTCCAAGGGTATGTGTGTAGCAAACAGCCTTGTAAGTGAAAGAGTGTCTCCTGAAAGCAAAAGTTGTGAAAGATTTGGGCTTCCTAAGCTCAGTCTGCCTCTTAATGCAACCCAACTAGGCCTCTTTGTGTCACCTGTTGGAATTAGGGCTTGAGGAACCCATACAAACAACAAAAGGTAGATAATGCTGCCCCGGCCAGGTGCTTCAGTTGGTTTGGAGTGCACCAAAAAAGTTGTGGGTTTGATTCTCAGTCAGGGCACATACCTAGGTTGCTGGTAATGGATTGATATTTCTCTCTCACATTGATGTTTCTCTCTCTCTCTCTCTCTCTCTCTCTCTCTCTCTCTCTCTCTCTCTCTTTCATTCTTTCTCACTTTCTCCCCTCCATTCCCCCTCTCTAAAATCTATAAGCATATCCTCTGTTGAGGATTTAAAAAAGAAAAGAAGGTTGATAATGCTGACACTAACTTTATCCAGCATCTCATGTTTCCTACCAGCCACGTAATGGCGCCAGACTCATTTTTAGCTTGCAAGAAGGGTACCATCTCTGATTCTTCCTAGTTCTTGACATCACCTCATAGGAGAGTCCTTTCTCAATGCTCTTCCTGTTCAGCGTTTTCCTGGTGTTCCTGCATGTTTAGTTGTACAACTTTAGAATTAGTTAACCCCAAAGTCAGTCAATCAAACAAACAAAATTTATATTTTTATATGGAATGTGTTAATTTTTCAAATCAATTTAGGAGAACATATAACTTCATTGTTAAATGTTCCCCTTTTCCATTCTCATGGTCAACGTTTTAATCCAGGTCTTATCGATTTATACCTGAATTGTAGCTCTTTTTAAAATCAAAACTTGGATTTGTTTTAAATAAGTTGGGAGAAAGCCCTTATAAACCCTGAGGATGAAAAGCATAGTGGACAAACACAGCTTGACACTTAATAGAACCTGAGCTTTATCTGTAAATGGGTAACAGAACACACCCCACAGGGCTGCTGTGAAGAGGAAATAAGTTTATCCCTGTGGGTCAGGCATGGTAAGAGCTCAATAACTGGTAGTAATTGTAACTTTGTTATTATAACTTTTTTTTTGTAACAGGGATTTTTTATTTCATTTGTTCAGAAAAATCCCAGCTCTAACCACTTTAATGTGTACAAATCTATATGATGAGGAAACCTGGGAGAATTCTTAAAATAAGAAAATATGATTAACTGAACACCAATCTAACATGATTAATTTGACTATATGATTGTGATCATCTATAAATAAAACCCTCTTTCTCAAGTGTATCTTTTAATTAAAAAGCATTTCACATTCCTCATGGAAGCCACTACTCCATCATTTTTACAGCTAAATGAGAAGGAAAGCCCTGCTTATTCAGGAAAGTGATCATAATGGATGATCACTTGTTCTGTATCAGAGCTATTACAATAGTTCTCAGTCCCCTGTTCCTTGGAAAGGGTTAGTTCATAGATGAAAACTGATAGGAGACATAGCAATCTTAAGAGCTTTTAACGGGAATTTGGTTATTTGCTCTATTCAAAGGCATATTTTTTAATTTTTATTATTTTATTTGGATATTAAAAGTCATGCCTTTTGTGATGTAACTAGAGGCCCAGTGCACAAAAATTTGTGCACTCAGGGGGGCCCCTCAGCCCAGCCTGTGCCCTCTCACAGTCTGGGATGTCCCCAGCGGAGTGGGCCTAAGCTGGCAGTCAGATATCCCTCAGGAGCACACTGACCACCAGAAGGCAGCTCCTGCATTGAGCATCTGCCCCCTGGTGGTCAGTGTGTGTTACAGTGACCAGTCATTCCTAGTTGTTCTGCTGTTAGGGACAATTTACATATTACCCTTTTATTATCTAATCTAATAAAAGGGCAATATGCAAATTAGATGTCACTCTGCTACACTGAAGCCATGCCCACTAGCCAAGCCACACCCACCAACCAATCAGAGCGACTATATGCAAATTAACCCCACCAAGATGGCAGCCGGCAACCACAGAGCTAGAGCAAACAGGAGGCTTGCCCCGGCTATGGAGGAAGCTAAACTTCCCACCTGCCTAGGCTGGCTGGGGCCTCTGCTCAAGGCAATAAAGTTTCAATTATAGAAGATAAATAAACCCCAGATACCTGCTTCCAGCCAGCCTCACTGGGGGCAGTGCCTCGCCTGCAAACAGACATCAGCCTCTCACCCAGGATGTCCTCACCCTCATGGGGTGAGGGTCTCTGCTGGGGGGCTTGGCCAGCCTGCAAACAGCCATTAGCCCCTCACCCAGGCTGGCCAGGCACCCCAGCAGGACCCCCCCACCCCAAAGGAGCTGTGGCCAGCCTGCAAACAGCCATCAGCTACTCACCCAGGCTGGCCAAGCATCCCAACAGGACCCCTTCCCTGAAGGGGATTTGGCCAGCCCAAAAACGGCCCTCAGCCCCTCACCCATGCTGGCCAGGCACACCAGTGGGACCCCCACCCTGATATGGGACACCCTTCAGGGCAAACCAGCCAGCCCCCATCCATGCACCAGGCCTCTATCCTATATAATAAAAGGGTACTATGCAAATTGACCCTAACAGCAGAACCACTGGGAATGACTGGTCATTATGACACACACTGACCACCAGGGGGCAGAATCTCAATGCAGGAGCTGCCCCTTGTGGTCAGTGCACTCCCACAGGGGGAGCTCTGCTCAGCTACAAGCCAGGCTAACGGCTAACAGTACAGCGGTGGTGGTGGGAGTCTCTCCTGCCTTCTCAGCAGTGCTAAGGATGTCAGACTGCAGCTTAGGCCTGCTCCCCGCTGGCAAGTGGACATCCCCTGAGGGCTCCTGGGCTGCCAGAGGGATGTCTGACTGCCAGCTTAGGCCTGATGCCCCAGGGAGCGGGCATAAGCCAGCAGATGGACATCCCCAGCGGGGTCCCAGACTGCGATAGGGCACAGGCCAGGCTGAGGGAATCCCCCTCTCCGAGTGCACAAATTTTTGTGTACCAGGCCTCTAGTATAGGATGAAGGACCTGAATGATTTCCATGATGATATGCTAGCCTTTTCTTTATAAAAGCCTAACTCTAAAACACAGAGGGAGTTCTGGGCTGTTAAGAACAAGCAGGGTAAACTCCCCAGATGCAGGAACAAAAGTGAGGCAAGGGCTGCATGGGCATTTGGGGCAGCCGGTGGGGTTTGAGGTCTGGTCTCCAAGCCCAGCCCCATCATCCCCCAAATCCTTAAGACCCAATCTAATGGAGGAAGGGAAACCAAGAAGCTAGTTTCCAGGGATAAGAAAACCTAATTAACACATTTCTCTGGAAGAAACATGCTTTATGAGGAGTTATGGAGGCGAGCAGGAAAATGGCTCTAACATCAAAGTCAGCCCTGATGAGCGTTCTGATTTTAATACTCTATTTGTCCCAGGATCCCTCTCCCACTCCTGGCAATTTAGAGTATCAGAAGCTGCTGTGATCTATAGAAGCAGGTACACTGAAGTGTAGCCAAGCTCCCATCTTGTCATGTTAATTGGTTCTCTCTCTTAGTGTTTTGCTTTCAGAAAAAGCATCCAGCGTATTGACTGGTTCTCTCAGAAGGTTGTAGCTGAAACCCCATTTTGTTTCTTCCCAGGTATAGTTTCCAGAGGCCCTTCAAAGCCCTCTCTCCATCCCTCTCCACTCTGCTCTCTGCCCTAGAAGCCTGGTCTGTTGGAACTGCATCAACGGGCCTCCTTGCTCGGCTTCTGGTTGGGTTCAGCCAATGCAGTGGTTCTCAACCTTCCTAATGCCGTGATTCTTTAACACAGTTCCTCATGTTGTGGTGACCCCCAGCCATAAAATTATTTTCATTGCTACTTCATAACTGTAATGTTGCTACCGTTATGAATCATAATGTAAATATCTGATATGCAGGATGTATTTAGGCGCCCCCTGTGAAAGGGTCGTTCGACCCTCAAAGGGGTCGCGACCCACAGGTTGAGAACCACTGAGCCAATGGAAGAAGGAGGCCAGGGACACTACTTTCTTCCAGTGGCCTTGGGTGAGCTGCACACCTAATCGAGGACCACAGCTGCCTCCTGCAGCCTCGCTGTTCTCTCCGGGTTTCAGAATGGCTCCCTCCCTTTGGCCCTGAGCGTGACATTGGTAAGGTCTTTACTGGATCCAGGTGCTTATCCTCATGTTTCAGTACCAGCAGGCGCAGTCACACTTTTGCTTGTGGTCCCTACAGACTCTCCTCATTGCCCCATTTCGGTGTGTCCTCTGTCTCCTGCTGGGCCTGCATTCGTTTCCTGCCCTAACCAATCAGCCCAAACAGGGTGGCTTACAGCAGAAGAACCGTGTCCTCTTCCAGTTCTGGAGTCTAGATGTCCTCGATCGAAGTGCCAGCTGCTGCAGAGGCGTGCTCTCTCGGAAGGCTCTGGTGGACCTTCTGTCTAGGAATTTCTGTTCCCTTCTGGAGTGCTAGCCGGGTGGCATGCCTTGGCTTGCAGCTGCATCACTCCATTCTCTGCCTTCCTCATCACATGGCACTCTGCCCTGTGTGTCTGTGTCTATTCTCTTCTTACAAGGACACCTGTCATATTGGATTAAGGGCCCACTCTACTCCAGCACAACCTCATTTGAACTTGATTACATCAGGAAAGACCCTATTTCCAAATAAGGTCACGTTCACAAGTGCCCCGGGTTAGGACTGCACACTATTTTTTTTTTGGTGGGAACAATTCAGTCACAATAGGGCTTGACCAATGTAGTGTCTTAAGGTGGCTTTTCTCTCCCTCCAGTTCCCGTGCCCCCAAATCTCCCTCCGCTGGCTCTTCGTACCTCGCCCTCTTCAAGTTGCTTTCCTACTTCATTTCCCAATTACTTCATGTCCCCCTGAAAATTCTTCCTTCTGTCCTGGTCCTATAACCATCACTCTAGTTTTAAGGCATTCATTTGCTTTGCCCTGTCCGGTTGCCTGACTAACCCTCACCCCACCTCCAAGACCTGAGCCCATTGTCCATTCTCTGCTAACAGTTATCAGAGCAGACATGGCTGGCATGTGGTATACAATGAAAATGAAAAAAAAGAAATTTTGTTTGATGAAGAGGGATAAGACTCCTTTTCTGCTTGTCTGTCGTTGAGCCAAAATGATGACAACTGCCAGGAAGCAAAACCTCAATGGATTGAGAACATGCTCGAGAGAATGGCGGTTTTGCAGTTTATTTTACACTTTAGAATTAAAGGAGGAGCCATAAGAAGTGTTACCTGAAAGTCAATGGTGAAGATGAAGGGGGCAGAAGTAAGCAAAGCAGGTAATTCTCTGAGGCTGGATAAAGAGTAAAACGAAGAGACAAAGACTTCTTTTACATTGGTAGGTATAGGGCCGCTAACAATGAACATTTGCAGCACGCAGAGCTGGTATGGGGGGAACAAGATAACCACGAGGGGTTCTGTGGTCTCCTGCTCCAGTGGGAGATTGTGCCCGGAGGGGTCTGAGAAAAGAGGATTACTCTGACGTCCCAAAGGTACATTACTGTAGAGGCAAAAAGACAACAGACAGGCTCATTTAAGGTAAAGATTGATTGACCTTTGTCAAGGAAGATACTGGCCTAGGACATGACTACCTGCCATGACACACTTTTACTTAAGAAGGTTTTGTTTTTGTTTAATTTTATTGATTTGCAAGAGAGGAAGCGGGGGGAGGGGCTGGGAGAAAAAGAGGGAAGGAGAAACATTGACTTCTTGTTCCACTTGTTTATGCATTTATTGGTTGGTTCTTGTGTGTGCCCTGACCAGGGATTGAACCTGCAACCTTGGTGTGTCAGGATGATGCTCCACCCAACTGAGCTACCTGGCTAGGGCAGTTAAGAAGTTTTAATTTCAGACCATCCTATGCTGTTACTTTAGGTCTCTGTGTTGCGAGGCTGTCACGCAGGCCTCCCCTGAGCTTGTCAGGGTCGGTATGTGGCCCCTCTGTGTCCACACTGTCCTGTGCACACACACTGCTACTGGCCACCACTGGAACTGGCTTTAGAACGACATGACACAAGAGTAGTGTGAAAGGAGAAAAACTGGGAGGAGAGGAAAAGCCTGAAAGGACTGGGTTGTTGCTGACACTAGAACAGCTGGATCGACCAGCCCCGAAGGCTAACCCGCCTTCGGACTTTCAACTAGGACTTTCAACTACGTAACTTAAAACAATGTTCATGGCACTTAAGTTGCTCTCGATTGGGGTTTCTGTTACTTGCAGCCAAAGGCAAGTACATTTGATCCTTAAAGGCCCTCTTGTCCCTGCACAGTTGAGGCTTTTGCCTGCCCCACCACCTCGGTGGCAGCCAGTCTTTGGGAAGGGTAAAACCCAGGGTCACCGGCTCACGAGGCAGCTGGCACCATTGGGGATAGGATACTAGATGGCAAACAGAGTGTAAACGCAGCTTTACACCCTGAATGCTAACCTCTTCCTCCTCTTCCCCACCTGGAGCTCAGGACAGTCACACTTTCATCCTTTCGTCTGGATTAGCTGAAGGGAATCAGATTTAAAAGTGCCACCCCCTGTGCCTGTGCAGATTCCAATTGGCTTTTTAAACCCCTTGTCTTCACTATGAGCAGACAGCCAGGAATCATAGGGCACTGGAGTAAACGCACTATTTGGAAAACAGAGTAAGAAACAAGCAAGCCAGAAAAATAGCAGGTTGGAGAAAACAGAGACTATATACAAAGCACCCACAGGAATAGTGTAAAAATTAGACTAGAGCAGCGGTTCTCAACGTGTGGGTCTCGACCCCTTTGGTGGTCGAACGACCGGTTCACAGGGGTCGCCTAAGACCATCCTGTGTATCAGATATTTACATTACGAGTCATAACAGCAGCAACATTACAGTTATGAAGTAGCAACGAAAATAATTTTATGGTTGGGTCACAACATGAGGAACTGTATTTAAAGGGCCAGAAGGTTGAGAACCACTGGACGAGAGGCTGCTGTCATCAGGAAGATATAAGCTGGGTACTGCCATAAGCAGCAATTCAGAATTAAAAAGACTCTGGATTAAAGACATGATGTTAGAAACTTAAAAAATACATTTGAGAGTGTGGAAAATAAGTTAAAGAAGCCTCAAAAGTAAAACAAAAAAATCAGGAGAGAAAGGATAAGAAAATCAGAGGGCTGGGCAGGCGTGAATAATGTCTAAGTAACAGGGAGTTTTAGAGAGAACAGGAAAGGGAAGAGATAGAACTTCTTAAAATTCATGAAAATGGCCCAGACTCAAAGGACATGAATTCCCACTGAGCATTCAGCAAAGTAGACAAAATGGACCCACACCAACATACATCACCATGAAATTTCAATTCCCAGAAGCTAAGAAGCCATCTGACCAGCTTCTAGAGAAAAAAAAGTTTTCATACAGAAGGTTGACAGTCAGAATGTTTGGGCTTTCAATAGTGACACTGAAAGGCAAGAGACAATGGCATTCACAATTCCCAGGGAAAACGACATTCAGCTGGAATTCTATACCCATGTCAATCAAATGCCAAGGGAGAATAAAAGCATGTTCATGCATGCACGACCCTAGAAAAAATTTACCTCCCACGTTCTATTTCCCAGGGAGATAGTACAGAAAAGTGCCCCCCCCCAAAAGCCCACAAAAGGAATAAATCAAGACAAAAGGTGACATAGGATAGACAATGCAGGAGGTGACAAAGTAGAGAGGTAAAGGAAACCCCAAGAAGGATCCTCCTAACCTTTAGAAGGTTCTAGACAAAACCTGTTTAAAATGATGAAATGACCTCCCCTAAACTCCCAGCCTTTAAAACCCTCAAAACAAAGGTCCCAACAAGTGATCTCCCTCCCACAGGGGTGCATCTGCTAACCCCCTCTAAGGTGACCAGATTTTAACATTGGTAAAGCAGGACACCGTTGACCACTTGGCCGCCGAAAACCGTATCTTCCCTTCCCGTTCTCCCGCTGTTCCCTAGCTTGTCGTGCATTCTTTCAAAAAATCGGGACTTTTTTAAAATGCCACAGGACGCAGGACAAATTGTTAAAAATCAGTACTGTCCTGCCAAAAGTGGGACGTCTGGTCACCCTATCCAAGGGACCCCAGGATATTTGTAACCAGGAAGCAATGGGCAGCAGCAACTCATCCAGGGCTAACCCCCAGGACCTGTCCTCAAGGCCCCCCTGTTCTCTGACTTCTCAGTGAGCCAAAGCAGCCCAGCTTACACTCATTTCCCTGCCTACTCGTTTTCCTGCTGCTTTTTCAGCCTAACCCTTCCTTATTTCACTGTCCCCAGCTGGGTGGCCCTACCCGGTTTGGCTCAGTGGATAGAGCGTCGGCCTGTGGACTGAAAGGTCCCAGGTTTGATTCCGGTCAAGGGCATGTACCTTGGTTGCGGGCATATTCCCAGTAGGAGGTGTGCGGGAGGCAGCTGATCGATGTTTCTCTCCCATCGATATTTCTAACTCTTTCTTCCTTTCTGTAAGAAATCAATAAAATATATTTTAAAAAAATGGTTGAATGAATGAAATGAATAGAACATTTAGTGTCTGTGATCATACTGAGAGAAGATTTCCTAAACCAAGGGAAATTTGGAGGTTGAATTAGTAAAAATATGTAGAAAGTAAGCAAAATTATAAAAGAATGCCAGGGAAACCAAAATATGGCATTGTGCAGAGAAGAAAAAAGTTGTAGTACACTATGTGGCTTATATGAAAATGGAGCTCACAGGAGCATAATAATGTGACAGTGAATATTAATCTAACAAAAATCACTATATAGCTATATTGGGGAACGGGGACCCCCCACCCCCATAAACAAGTGTGCATTTATTTGTAGCTGGTGCAAATGTCAGCAGTATACAAAAAACCAAATTCTCACCCTCTATAGTAGAATACAGAAAGTTTACAAGTGGAAACCAGCAAGTAGTTATAGAAGAAGGCTACTTAGAGATCAATAATCAGATGCAACAATTCAAAGTGGTTCCTAGAGAGAGAATTGGGCGGGGCAGGGGAGAAGGAGGGCTGCTCTTTTCCAAAACAAGTCCTGTAGTGATCCTTGCCTTCTTAGATTTTGCGTATACTGATTTGATCAAAACACTGATGCAATAAATTTAAGAAATATACTACATTAACACAGAGTATTTGAAAGAATGGATTGGGTTGGCAAACATTTGGATTCGGGTGGGTGTGGAGAGATTTCATGCATCCAAAGCTCTAGTGCAGCAGTTCTCAACCTGTGGGTCGCGATCCCTTTGGGGGTTGAACGACCCTTTCACAGGGGTCGCCTAAGACCATCCTGCATATCAGATATTTACATTACGATTCATAACCGTAGCAACATTACAGTTATGAAGTAGCAACGAAAATAATTTTATGGTTGGGGTCACCACAACACGAGGAACTGCATTAAAGGGTCGCGGCATTAGGAAGGTTGAGAACCACTGCTCTAGTGAGAAGCTGACTGGAGCCTGAGGTAGCAGGCGACCAGCCACTCAGCATGCGATCTTGTCCAGCCATTGATTAAGGGCACCTGATCTGCAAGCCGCAGGCTCCACAAGCCTCACACTCCGCCGTGTACTGTGTTTTGCACCTCACCAGGTGCTCTGGAGAGGAACAAAGAGGGGCCAGGAGAATGCTCCTTCCTATCTCTGCTGCCAAACCACATTGTTGAGAGTGCACCATTCTTTGTGGAGTGTGTGTGTGTGTATGTTGTGTGTGTGTGTGTGTTTAGTTGCAAGGAGGTAGGCATTTCAGAGACCTGTCAAAAAGTTTCATTTACTCTCTATTAAATGCTACATTCAACTGATATTTGATTTTGATTCACATGAATTTCAACCTTCAGCTTAAATGTGGGAAACATGGAGGTCAACATCTACATCTAGGGCAGCGGTTCTCAACCTGTGGGTCGCGACCCCTTTGGCGGTCGAACGACCTTTTCACAGGACCATCCTGCTTATCAGATATTTACATTACAATTCATAATAGTAGCAACATTACAGTTATGAAGTAGCAACGAAAATAATTTTATGGTTGGGTCACACATGAGGAACTATATTTAAAGGGCCAGAAAGTTGAGAACCACTGGGCTTCCTGGGTCCAGGGCTGGTGCTGCTGGTGTGGCGATTGGAGGAGCCGGGTGAGGAAGGAGATGGTCAAGAAGAGGGCTTGCTAGGAGGGAGTTCCAGCAAATGGAGGGATGTCTAACTTGTTGGTAATTGGTTATCTTTCCAGGGCAGAGATGGGAGCCCAACTCAGGCCAGGATGGAATCTCATCACATTTTATTTTGCAATAAAATGGGGTCCAAGCAGGGCATGTGTATATAGTATTAATAGTTCCTCTATGCAGAGGCCTTGGCTGGCATACCTTGCT
>PVJC01047259.1:0-12972 GCA_004026665.1 Murina feae
CCCCAGCCTCCCACCTCTCCACCCCTCCTGGGCGACAGGTCTCCTGCCGCCACCTGCTGAGTGAGGCCCAGAGGCCCAGGGCCCGGTCCCTGCCCAGCGCCACGTCCCCGACAGCTACCTGTGCCGTCCTCATACACCACGGTCACGGCCCGCCAGCCGTAGTGGAGGACCAGGTCCCGCACGGCCCTGCCGACGGCCACCGGATCGGGGTGCAGGTTGACGTGGAACGCATCTCGGGCGTCTGCCGACGGGGGCTTCCAGCGGGTCTGGATGTGTGGGACCTGCAGGGCGTGGCAGATGGACTGCACGGCGCTGACCGAGGGGCCGTGCGTGGGGCCGAAGAGCGCGGCCACGCCCAGGGCCAGCTGGTCGCAGGCTGGCGGGGAGGAGAGAGAGAGAGAAAGAGAGAGAGAGAGGGAGGGAGGGAGAGAGAGAGCTGTGAATTCCTGTGGATTCCCTCCCTCCCTCCCGGCCTCCTCGCCACCTGCAGGCTCACACCAGCCTCCAGAGTCCCAGCCACTGAGCCCCGGGGATGGGAACCAGGGCCGGCGGGGACCACCCCAGGCAGCTGACCCAGCTCTGCGTCCCCACCGCCATCAGGTGGGTCTGTCTCTTTAGAAAATGTTCTTGTTGGTTTCAGAGAGGAAGGGAGAGGGAGAGGGAGAGAGAGAGAGAAGCATCAAGGATGAGAGAGGATCATGGACCGGCTGCCTCCTGCACACCCCGCACTGGGGATGGAGCCTGCAACCCGGGCCTGTGCCCCGACCGGCATGGAACCCTGACCTCCTGGCTCTCAGGCCGCCGCTCAGCCACGGAGCCGCGCTGGCCGGGCAGAGGTGGAGCCTGAGTCCCTGGCCTGGTGGGGGCACACCAGGAGCCTTCGCTGAGCGATCGCCAGGTGAGTGAGGTGTGTCACCTGCAGGGGCAGCGACGGCGACAGCGTGGCCACAGGAGTGGGAAGTCATGCTGGGCGGCTGCAGGGCGTTAGCTCCCACAGGGAACAGCCAGGGAGCACCGCGAGGTGCCGACACCCCACTAATTCCAGGACGACGAATGCACCCCTAAAGGGTGCTGGGAGGCGCTGTGTCCGCGAGGGACATCAGGGAACGGAGACCGTCAGCGCCTCTCAGTCCAACACCAGCCCGAGTGCAGCATAACCCGGTCACCTTTTTTAACAATTAGCTGCGGCCCGGCTGGCGCGGCTCAGGGCCTGAGCTCGACCTGTGAGCCAGGAGGTCAGGGTTCGATTCCCGGTCAGGGCACAGGCCGGGCCGCGGGCTCCATCCCTGGTGGGCCCCGAGGAGGCAGCGGACCCGTGATGCTCTCTCAGCATCGATGTTTCTCCCTCTCCCGCCCCCTTCCTCTCTGAAGCCAATAAAAACACATTTAAAAAGTGTGACGCGGCTCAGAGTCCCCTCTGGTATCGGAAGTGTCGCCGACACAGGCCCCTCCTGGCGCCCGCCTAGGAATGAGGTCGCTTTCTAGAAACTTTCTGTCCGAAGGTGAAAGGGAATCAGACGAGCCGATGCAGAGGCTGCTCTCACGGGTTCGCCTTCTTCTCATTTAATCCGGTTCTAATTCCTGCGTTTTCGGGGTGTCTCTCCCTCCCACGCTGGGGGCGCGCGGAGAGCACACGGACGTCTTTGACCCCAGGTTCCCTGCTGCATTTGTTTGCTCGTCCCCCCCCCCCGCCCCCGTTTTCCCCCTTTTTGTGGAGATTGCGCTCTGACAGGACACCAGCTGCTGGTGCACAGCCCAGTGGCTCAGGGTTGGCCATCTTCCTGCCTCCATGACCGAGTGGACAGGGGCTCAGGGGGGTCAGGAAGGTGCGGGGTCACCCCCGGGGTCTGCAACCCGTTGAGATGGAGGCGAGGGACGGGCCGTGGGTGGGTGGAGGGCCCGCCACGCGTCTCCTCCGCCTGCACCGCCCGCGGTCACACGGGGTCTCAGCTCCGGGCGGAGAGGCAGGGCCAGCCTGGCGTCTCCACTCACAGCCGAGCCGGCTCCTCAGGGGCTCGGGGTGCTCGGGGCGAGCTGAGCGGAGGGATGTGCAGCCGGGCACCTCCCTTAGGACAGTGACCCCTGCAGCCCCCAGGACCCCGACGGCCCCTCTGCACAGCGGTGGCCACGGAGGCGCACGGAGGGCCCTGAGCAGACCCTCCCGGGAGGCGTTCAGGCTGCGAGTGGTACCTCTCTGCGAGGCCTCGAAGCTGTCGGAAGGGGCGACCCTCTGGATGTCGTAGGTGAGGGTGGCGTCGGGCATGAGGCTGTGGTTCCGGTTGATGCTGGCGACGGCGAACTTGAAGGCTAGCTCTTCCACGTTAGCCGGCTCGCTCTCCGCGGTTTCAAAAACTCCGCCTGCGGGAGCAAGAGGTGCATGAGGCCCAGGGTCCACGGATTTTAAACGTATTTTATTGCTTTCAGAGAGGGAGGGAGCGGGAGAGGGAAACATCGTGACGAGAGCGAGTCACGGATCCGCCGCCTCCTGCACGCCCCTCACCGGGGACCGAGCTGCAACCTGGGCCTGTGCCCCGACCGGGAATGGGACCCAGAGCTCTTTGATCCGCAGGCCGATGCTCTGTCCATGGAGCAAACTGGCCAGGGGCCACGTATGTTTTCAAAGAGAAGAATATAAATGATTCAAACAAAAAGCCCAAAAGAATAAACACAGGCCAGCTCAGCGGTCCCAGCCCGTGTTCACGCCGACCAGCACGTGCTGGGCAGGTGCACAGGTCCGCCTCCCGGCGTGTGCTCAGGACTGCATGTCCTCGCTGGGCTGTGCAGCGCCTCCCGGCGGCAAACGTGGGTCACGCAGTGCGTCCGTGGAACGTGTGCGCGTGATGGAGACGGCGGTCTCTGCGTTTGCACTGGAATCTCGCTGTGGTCGCCTGAACACAGCCTGAGCCGCCCCCTGAGAACCAAGCCCCTCGCGTTGGAAGCAGACCTGCTAGACTCAGGGGTGGGGGCGTGCGGAGAGCGCAGGGTTCAGTGAGCCCCCCGCGGAGGGTTTCAGGGTGAAAGCATCTCTCCTGCACCTGGGGACTCAGAATTCCGGGGTCTGAGGCTAACACTCCCCAAAGGGCCCCTTCAGAGCTCTGCCTGCTTTCGTGTGTTGTGTTGTGTTGTGTTTGGAAACCCTTCCGTCTTGCTCCAAAGCACCCAGTCTCCGCCGAAGTCCGTTCCTCCACTGGGCATGGGATTGAGTAGATTCGCCCTTGCTTTGCCTCGTGGAATCTGCTATGAAATAAAGACTCGGCTCACAGGCCGTGGCGCTGTCTCTCCATCAGACAGGACGGCGTCCCACCCAGACCCAGCTGTCTTCTCTTGTCTGTCTTTCCTCCTCTAGCCTCTCCCGCCTTAGACACGAGTCTCTCACCGCAAGCAAATGCAAAAACACCAGCCACAGAGCCCCATGGGTTCCACCTCTGCGTGTGCTCCGCTCGCTGATGTGGGTGCAGATGATTGCAAGTGTCGTCCACGCCCATCCCTCAGCCCCTTCACAGCCGTCCTGGGACTGTCAGTAGGTACAGGGCTCGGAGCAGAGCCCCTCACTGCCCTCGCTCTGGTTCACTCCCGATGCACCGATATTCCCGATTTCCTTTGAAAAACCACACACACGTTACCCGGTGCCATGGAACGTGGATCCGTGTACCCGCAGGCTGCTAGTCACACGCTCTCCATGTGGAGAGCGGCCACGACGCTTGGACAGGCTCAAGCCTCGGACTAAGGAGGGGGCACAGTCCTCTCAGGCAAAGCCACGTGCAGGTCCCAGCTTGGAGGGCAAAGTGCTCCCAGGACAATTGCAGCCCAAGGCTGTGGCTGTGAGCTCGACCTCATGGTCCGAACCTGTGGTCCCATGTGGTGAGTGATGGGGGCTTGATGGAGCTCAGGTGCATGTGATTGAGTGGATTTGAAACCCACGAGGATGTTGTGACCACGCCCTTGCTTTGCCTCGTGGGAGCTGCTATGAAATAAAGACTCGGCTCGCAGGCCGTGGCGCTATCTCTCCATCAGAGAGGACAGTGTCCCACCCAGACCCAGCTGTCTTCTCCTGTCTGTCTTTTCTCATCCTTCACCGCCCCCCGCAGGCTCACAGAACCTGGCTGAGCTGGCGTGGCACATCTCAGCCCTGAGGGACAGGGCGATGGCGGCACGGAGGTGCCTGGGCTCACCTGCCCCACGGACACACCGATCGGCACCCGCATGCACACAGCCTCTCATGAAAAGAGCCCAGGCTGATTGGACAGTTCTGCACACCGTGATGGAGGGGCCTGTGGGGAGCGGGGAGAAGAGAGGGAGGAGCCTGGGGTGCTGAGGATCTGCATCAGGGAGGAGTGTGGCTCAGGGGCAGGTGCCAGACTCACCGACTCACTGACTGACCGACTGACTGGGGCGAAGAGGAAACCAGTTTAGAGGCACCTGGGCTGCATGTGAAGGAAACCCATTTCCCCACCCAAGAGATTGGCCAGTGAGTTGGGAACTGCTGACCCTCTGGACTCTGAACAACGCAGGGCAAAGTAGGTTTACAGGTGATCCTGTGGAAAGCAATACCACCTATCATCTATCTATCATCTATCATCTATCAATCATCTATCATCTATCATCTATCAATCATCTATCATCTATCAATCTATCATCTATCAATCTATCTATCATCTATCATCTATCAATCATCTATCTATCATCTATCATCTATCAATCATCTATCATCTATCAATCTTCTATCTATCATCTATCATCTATCAATCATCTATCTATCATCTATCATCTATCAATCATCTATCTATAATATAGCTATCATCTATCATCTATTATCTATCATCTATCTATCTATGGGTAATATGCAAAGAGTCCCCTTGGGAGTTCGACTGGGAGACGGGGAGTTCGATTGCTCACTATGATGTGCTCTGACCACCAGGGGGCAGTGTGGAACATGGTGGGCGACCAGCATGGTGGGGGAAGGAGGAGGTGGGGAGGCGGGGAACCTGATCAGCGCTGATCACAGGCCAGGCCTAGGGGCCCTACCCGTGCACGTATTTTGGGCACCAGGCCTCTAGTAACTAGTGATGACACAGGAATAAATCCTTGTGGTGCGCGCACTCACTCCTGCAAACCTATGCCTGCACCATTGCGTCTGATGTCGATGGAAGAAACGGGAGGTGACAGAGGTAAGTGAGCACATACCAGGCTCATGGATAGGGCGGATCCATGTCACTCACACATCCACGTTACCCCAGGCAACCCAGACTCAGTGCAATTCCCTGAAACACAAATGTCCGTTTCCAAAGAACGAGAACCACGGACCCTGTAAGGAACCACGAAAACCCCCAAATGGAAAATCAATCTTGAAACAGAACTAAGCGGGGGGATCCCAGCCCCCGATTCCAAACTAGACCACAACGCTGTGGTCAGCGCTGTGTTGCATTTGCATGAAAACAGTCACGTGGATCAACGGAGCAGGACAGAGGACCAGGAAGGACCCCCGTGCACATGGCAAACGGGTGTGCGACAGAGGGGCCAGGACGGACGACGGAGGAAAGGCCGTCTGCTCAGGGGCGGCGCTCGGGGGACTGACTCACGGCCTCACCACAGTTACAAAAACAAAGTCAAAGCGTGTTGAAGACTCGAGCAGAGGAGCGGGCCCCATAGAACTTTCAGGAGAAAACAGAGGCCGTGGCTGTTGGACACGCCACCGCCTCTAAACCAGTTTCCTCCGGGACGAGGCCACAGTGACCAGCGTGAGCACAGCCGACGGAGCCGATAGAGAAGGAACAGGCCGCCTGCTGGGAGGGAGGAGACGTCTGCAACCACACCTTCCCTTAGGGTCAATATCAAGTAACCCACAACCAAGGCCACGAAACACACCAACCAAAGAAATGTGGGCGAGGACTTAACAGACATCTTCCCTAGAAGACAGACAGACAGATGCCGGCAGGTGGGCGAAAGGACCCTCATCGCCACCAATCACCGTGGAAATGCAGACAAGGCCACAGAGAGGTGTCACCTCGCACCTGGCAGACGGCTGTTGTCCACACATCAACCAGCGGCAGGTGCTGGCGAGGACGCAGGGGAAGGGCGCCCGAGGGCACTGCTGGTGGGGATGCAGCTGGCGCAGCCTCTGTGGGAAGCGGTGTGGCGTTTCCTCAAAGACATTAAAAATAGTGCTGCCTTAGGACCCAGCAGTTCCACCTCTGGGTATTGACGCAGAGAAAGCAAACACCAGTGCAGAGAGACACGCAGCCCGTCTGCTGTTGCCCTGTTGTGTACAATAACCAAGATACAGAGGCACCTGCATGTTATAAGGATGCACACATGTGTCTTACATACACGTAAGACAGAACACGACTCAGCCAGAGAAGAGAACCACGTCTTGCCCGGCCGACGTGACTCCGTGTTTGAGCTTTGACCTATGAACCGGGAGGAGGTCACGGTTCGATTCTGGTCAAGGGCGCGAACCCGGGTTGCGGGCTCCATCCCCAGTAGGAGCGTGCAGGAGGCAGCCGGCTCATGATTCTCTCTCATCATGGATGCTTCTGTCCCTCTCTCCCTCCCCCTTCCTCTCTGAAACCAATAAAAACATGAAAAATAAAAACCCCACAAACCAACCCCCCCACAAGCCTCCAGACCCATTGTGAGAGGTCACCTCCCACCAACCGTTCCAGGGACACCAGCTGTCTCCTAACAGTCAGGGTCCTGCGGCCACTGAGGGTCTAGAAATACATCCAACGAAACGCCAGTCACAGCTGATTCAGGGAGTTGGGTTATAAAGACTCTGATTTTATTCTTTAAATCGATCAGTTTTAACTGTGCTCCAAGTCATAGCAATTACTCGGTAACAAGATATTTCGACTGTTTCCTTGTGAAAATGCATCATTTGAATATTTTCCACTTTAAAGAAAAAAAAAACCAATGCTACTCATTCCTTTCATTCTGACATTCGAGGATGCGCAAGTGTTCTTCACCGAACATGCTGGTTATTAGCTCAGAGGGTTCCAGCCCGTCACAGGTGCGGGAGAGAATCGTAACCGTCACCTGCATGACAAGGGCTTATTTAAGAAAAGCGTTATCGCTTAATGTGTCCTTGTGTGGTGAGCTCCTGGCCTTGATTTTCCTTATCCGTAGCTTCAACGTAGCTTTTCTCATGTTTCTGAGACGGTAAGAACCAGGGGCCATGGGGCAGGGGACTTACTAAAACACGGAAGAGGGTGAACAGACTCCCAGGACCGGGATGTGAGAAACGAGAGATTTGCTCTTAGGTTTGACAACCTCCTCAGCCGGTTCCCGTCAGAGACGCGGGGAAGGACGACCTTGGGGCGCGAGTGTCCTGACCCCAGGCGATGCCCGGTCACAATCAGGGCCGTGGACGGTCTTACCACGTCCTGGCGATGGAGGCCGGACGGCGAGGTTCCCGTCTATCTGCCCTTCTTGCTTCTGACGACACTCTGTTCCGCTGTCTACTCTTCCTGAAGCCGAGTGAGCCCTCCACGCACAGAACCTGCCCATTTTCTTTTTAAAAATATATTTTTATTGATTTCAGAGACGAAGGGTGAGGGAGAGAGAGAGAAACACCAATGATGAGAGAGAAAATAATGGACCGGCTGCCTCCTGCACACCCCGCCCCCCCAGTGGGGATGGAGCCTGCAACCCAGGCCTGTGCCCTGACCTGGGATCGAACCTCGACCTCCTGGTTCACGGTCGATGCTCACCAATGAGCCACGCGGCCGGCGGAACCTGCCTTTCTTCCCTGGCGTCTGCCTCCGAGTTCCACGGATGCATTAATAACAACAGATGGTAGGATAACGCAGTTTGAGCCCTGGCCGGTGTGGCTCAGTGGACAGAGCATCGGCCTGTGGACTGAAGGGTCCTGGGTTCGATTCTGATCAAGGGCACGTACCTTGGGTGCAGGCTCCTGCCCGGCCAGGGCCCTGGTGGGCCTCGTGCAGGAGGCAGCCAATCAATGTGCTTCTCTCCCATCCATGTTTCTCTGTCCCCCTACCCCCTCCACTCTCCCTAAATCCATGGGAAACGCCCTCGGGGGAGGATTCAAAAGCAGGAATGCACTGTGATTGGATGGCTGTGTGCTCAGCAATATTTCCACGAGTTCAGCGCCGAGGGGATGAGCCCTGCCCAGGGGCTGGAACAGTGCACTGGGTGGAAGAGCAGGCGGCCCCGGTTCCCACGCAGAGGCCGGGACAGGGCAGCTGGGCTCGCTGGGTGGCAGCCCCTCCTTCCTGGTGCACGTTTCCTCCCTGGGACGTCCTTGCTCTTTTCTCAAAGGTCATTTCAAGGGGGCATTTGGCGTCCGTTGGTTCATTCCTTTCACGCCATTAGGTGAGGCGCCACCAAACTGGATGAAATTCCTTTTAGACCTCCTGGCCCCCGCCCGGCACAGGAGTCCTGGCGCAGGGTGCTTACTACCAGCCCCACCTTCGCCGAGGTCCACGAGCACCCCGAGGTCCTCCTCCCACACTCAGCACCTGCGGGCCGATGGGCGTCGGGTGGGGCTGGAGCGCAGCGAGGAAACCGTCCCCCTCGTCCCACGTGGTTCACGGAAATGAGGGACGGCAGCCACCTGGGGGCGGGTTGGGACGAGCAGGCCGGGCTCACTGTCAGAAGCGGCATTTTAATGTCTGTAAAACCACCCAGACACAGAGGGTGCATGAAGGACGCCTCGCAGCCCCTTACAGCGCCGTCATTTCAGCATAAAACCCAGGAGCCGGGAGCACAGCACGCGAGGACGCCAAGGCGAAATGGCAGCCTTTGCAGCTGCCGGTGGGGCGCGCAGCTGGCGGCCTGTCTGACTCAGGCACAGCCTGCGGGTCCCTGATCTCGGGACCTGGCACTGGAGCCTTTTCCCGGAGGAATCCTGGGGCCGGAAGGTCCATTTCCATGGAGACGGGCCGCCCTGGGGCAGCCTGGTGCGTGGGAAGGTGGTCATTAACCAACGAGGCCAGGATTGAATGCCACCGGGCTTCATGGCAACGAGGAAGGCGAGAGCTCAGCTGCATTTTATGAAAAGAAACAGAACCTCCAGGCCCCTCAGCCCTACCCGCTCCTCAATGCCCTCTCAGCTTCTTTAAAGCTCCCTGCCTCCCGCGAGGACCCTCAGCACAATGGCGTCTGCGACTGCCGCGTCCCTAAGGAGCCCTCGATTTCTCCACTTCCTCCTGGTTCCAGCCTCAACCCCCCCATCCCCCCACCCCAGCTGGGCCAGCGCGTCCTCCCGGTGAGGCTCCAAACCTCACGCAGCTGCCCGTCTCAGCTCCCGGGCGGCCTTCACCCCAAAGTCTGCTTCCCACGGCCACAGGGGGGCCCCCTTCCTCTCAAGGCCTTGGTCCTGGCTGGACGCGCTTCCTGTTAGCATGCGTTTCCTTGTGTCCTTTATCTCATTGTTGACACCATGAGACTCCTCATCCCGCCTGCCATCTCCACCCCCACCCCCATCCCTGTGGGCTGTGCCGTGGGCTGATCCCTAGTGTCACCTGCCTGGCCCCCCTGGGGGGGGGGCTCTGCGCCCCGTTTACCACCCCGGCCCCGCTGGGTCCGGGCCCTGCCGAGCTCACTCCTGCTCAGATCGTCCCCTTAGCCGCCCGGACCAGATGACTCTCCCGTCCGCAGGCTGGTGGCTCCTCAGACCCCAGCTCCTCACATGTCCTCCTGTCCCCCTCATTCACACGGACTCCGAGAGCCCCTCCCCACCCAACAGAGGGCCCTCTCTCGCCTCTTCCCTGACGATGCTGCGAGGGCCGACAGGACCCACCCCCTTGTCGTCTCTGGGCTCCCCGCCCGGGCGGGCACACGCGCTCATGTGTGAGCGAGGGCGAGTGAGCGCCTGTCCACGGCTTCCGACCACGGCCCGCTCGTGTCTGCTTCCCACGCACGCGTCTCCGTTTCTATGAGGTTTACCTCCTTCCTGGTGAAAGGGACCGTGTGTGCACGCGGGACCCTAGCACCGCCCGCCGCGAGGGCGGAGACCAATGGCTGCTGCTGAGTTACACGGGTTTGGATTGAGTTTCCAGGTCCACAGCGAGTCCTCGCCAGGACCTCGCAGACGGTGAGCTCGGCCTCTCCTGCTACCGCTGCCCAGGCCGAGGGCGAATGAGATCAGTCAAGCGCCATCCTGGGCGAAGCTGCGAACACGAAATCCTGTCTTAAAGCCGCAGCGTTGTCTCCTGCGTCGCATGAAAGCTCTTCCTGCCATGGCTGCCAGGTGTCTCCACGGGGCAGGCAGGGTGGGCGGAGGGAAGGCCGTTAGAATCGCTGCTGTTCCTGGCCCCTGCCCCGCCGGACCTCCCGCCCTGCTGCTCAGCCACCTCCAGGGAGAGGACGCGCCTTCAATTCCAGGTGAGCACCAAGGGGAGCCCCTAACAGGTGCATCAGGGCCGCTGAGAAAGCCGCCAGGGCAGCTGTGGGCTCGGCGCCCTCTCGCGCCGCCTGGTGTCTGCCCGAGGGACTGCGGGCCGAAGACCAGGCTGCCCAGCTGGCGATGCTGTACCCACACACTTGGGGCAGCGAGGCGCCAGCGGACACACGCGTGTCGAGTGGCAGGAACCCGGTAAGTCCCAGGGCAGCAGTGCCCAGAGTCTGAGCTCGGCCTCCCCTTTGGCCGTCACTGACCTCGAGGATGTCGCCGCAGGCTCCTCGAGTCACTGACTTCTGCCGATAGAAAACGTTCAGAAACAATCTCTTCCATAATCAGAATCGTCTTTCTCGTGCCCTGGCCAGTTCGCTCCGTGGATAGAGCGTCGGCCTGCAGACTGACGGGTCCCGGGTTCGATGCCGGTCGAGGGCACGCACCTTGGTTGCAGGCTCCCAGGCCCTGGGCTGGGCGCACGCAGGAGCGGCCATGGGTGTGTCTCTCTCACATCGATGTTTCCCTCTGCTTCTCCCCGTCCCTTCTACTCTCTCTGAGAATCTAGGGGAGAATATCCTCAGGGGAGGATTCACAGAAAATGACGGTAACCATCTTTGTCACGAACTGAGTTAGTCTCTGAATTCCTCCCGACGGACACGGGAGCCAACAGCTGTGAGCTTCTCCTGCAGGGACGCCAACGAGGCCGCTTCCGGGCTTGCAATGTCTGTCTGTAAGCTGCGCGGCTGCCTGCGCCGCTCGCTCGAAGGTGCTCAGGGTTGAGGCGGCGGCAGCTATAGGTTGATGCTTGAGTCACACGCATCCGGGACCCACCTTCCTCCCTGGCTCCTGTTCAACAATAGCAACCCCGGGAGTGACCCCCACACAGCACCAGGCACTCGGGCCCGGGAGGATGCTGGTCCCAGGCACGGGGGCTGTGGCTGCGAATGGTTGCGAGTCGCTGCTTTGTGCGTGCACCAGCCATGTTCCGCCCGCCGTCGGCGCCGACAGTTTCTGTCTTACGCTGCACCAGGTGTGTGAATCCCTTTTGTTAAGAATCGGAATCAGGTGTGGCTCGCTGGTAGCATCGACCTATGAACCAGGAGATCAGGGTTCGATTCCAGTCAAGGGCACACGCCCGGGTTGTGGGCTTGATCCCCAGTGGGGGGCGTGCAGGAGGCAGCTGATCAAGGGTTCTCTCTCGTCATTGATGTTTCTAGTTCTCTCCCCTCTGAAACCGATAAACATGTATATTAAAGTAAAGGAAATCCCTGGCTCCGAGGTCGACACTCAACCCCTGAGCCCTGTGTCCAGGCTGTGCTACTTCGGATGCCTACGTTGCTGATGCCACATCTTGTGGTGGCTGCATTGCCCTGGGGAGGGCGGCCTGAGGGGAGACACAGGGGTTCCCCCATGTAATTAAACTGATGTGTGCATCGCCACACCCACCTGCAATCTCCTTCGGGGTTCGTTTGGAAGCCGAGGTAAGAGCTCAGGTGAGCACGATTCCTTTTAGAAAAAATGTATCACGTGTTGGAAAAGTCTTCCCTTGACCACCTCCATGCAGGGAAGAGTTAACGTTTGATCATTCTTTTAACTTTTGGAAAATAATTACGGTTCATCAGCTCTGCTTCCTGGAGGAATCATTAAGCCAAGCTCGACATGATGAATTACAATCTATTTAATAACCTGCACATTAAGAAGAGCTAGCTCTGAGGAATGCAAATAAACGGGCTCCCAAAATAAAGCCCAGTTAACGCCAAGTGAGGCCTCCCCGGAAGGTACCCCGCCAAGGTCTGCTCTCGGTTACGTTTAGAATAAAAACTTGCTGAAACAGTTGTGAAGTGCAGCTCCTAGAAACGGCCTTTCCCAGGCCCGGCTAAGATCGGTACTTACTTGGGCGTCTTCTATGACTTTGCAGTTTCATAGACGCTCACCAGGGAGCAGGCAGGCCGTGGTTTCCTTGGTCAAGGATTTTCCGTCCTTCATTTCTGCACATCTCCTGTGGGAGGGCCTTTCGAGGATTAGCGAGGAAATACTTCAAAGCATATTCTCACTAATTCTCAAAATCATAGATGACAGGCACTCGATGCAATGAGGGGGTTGTATTACTATTATTCATGACAAGAAAGCTAGCGCATCAAGGAATTTCCCAGCTGAATTTCCTGTTACGGGCTGAAATCTGTAAGTCGCCCTGAGTTGGATGAAGGCGAAGGGGCATCGAGCCCCCAGCCTGGTACCTCATTCTCAGATGTGGGCTGTGAACTGGGTCTTTTCACGGCTTCCCAGCCCATAGAGTTGGCGGTACTTGGCGGCAGCTGCGTCTACTGGCACTTCCTGTGGCCGGCGGAGTTTTGCCTGCCAAGGTTTCATCCTTGACACGACGACTGGAAAAAGCAGCCAAACCAGCCTCATCAACGCCGGTTCTCCTGTGGTTGCGTCCAAGTGAGTGGGAACCACGGAATCCAACTGGAGAGCCATTTAGTGGAACGCAAAGCACTGGTTATGTTGGGAGTGGAGGGGAGGCCCAGGTGACTCCCTTGTCCCTTCCACAGCCAGGTGAGAGGTCAAGGCTGCCCCAACACAGCATCAGAGACATGACAAGAGGAGGAGGAGGAGGA
>PVJC01047260.1:0-12974 GCA_004026665.1 Murina feae
TGCTAGTCTCTGGGTGTCTGTGGGACCTCCAAAACTCGTCTGGAGCTGAAGTTCAGAGCCTCTGGGGACTTGTGGCTCCCTCCGTTTTGGAAAAGAACCACGACCTCCGGTACCAGCCCTTCCCCGAGCCCGTGCGCGCGCCTCCGTACCTCTGTACTTTGCTTCCGCTGCTGCTCTGAGTCTCAGACTCTTCTCTGGTCGTAGGATTTTCACTCAGCCAGCCGTCCTGTGGGTGCGAGTGGTGTCCGTGTGTTCTTTTCGTGGTTTTTCTGAAATAGTTGTTCACAGCTGCATATACGCCGCCATCTTGTTTCTCCGCGCCTTATGTGGCTCTTTAGCATGAGTTTAGAGAGACTCAGATAGATGAAAAGTCTCAGTGGGAAATCAGTACTCAGTTGCTAGTTGGAAAAATCTAAAATTTTGGCCTGATCTTTTCTCTAACAACTAGGAGTATGCAGCCAAAGGAGAGCCTCTTTCTCAAGGTCCAGCTATTTTCTTGGAAAGAAGAAGGGTACAGGTGAAACTCTTCAATTATATGGGAGTAGGTTAGTTCAGAGGGTTTTACTTTGCCTTGCTCCTTTTGCCTTTTCTTATTTGGGGTTAGCTACTATTTTTCCATGGGGGTGTGAAGGGCATCTAGCATTGATAGACGGGCTTCCAACTTTAGATAGGCTCTGCAGGGAGACCCGTTTTGATTTTACATATCTGTTGTTGAGTTAAAGGAAAATGAGTAGCTGGTTGACCCAGCATAATGCCAAGGGGAGCTGGGGAATGTCACTTGTCAGTGTAAGGAAGGCAATGCATGACCTATAGCTGATGCCCTCAAGGAATAGCAGCTTGTTTTTCTGTGGTTCTCTTATAATCATGGAGGAGGGACAGGCAGAAGGCACATGGCTTGTTGGGCTTGAACTCTAGTATGGAAGTGAACATTGTACTCATCCAATTCATTAATTTATTAATTCCACATATGTCTGTTATGTTCCTACTGTGTGCCAGGCACTGTCCTTAGGTGCTAGGGTTATAGTGGTAAACAAATGAACAAACATAAAAGGTCCTTGCCCTCCTGATACTTAAATTCTAGTGAGGGGATGGTGGTGATAGATAGTAAAAAAGAAAATAATCCCGGAATGAACATAATGGAGTTGAAAGCTATTTCAGTAAGTGTGGTCATGGAAGCCCTCCTTAAAAGTGAGCATAAAATCCTATCTAATAAAAGCCTAATATGCTAAGTGTCCAGTCATCTGCTCAACCAATCAAAGCATAATATGCTAATGATATGCTAAGGTCGCTCAACCACTTACTGTGATGTGCACTGACCACCAGGGGGCAGACAGTTGACCAGTTGCTATGATGTGCACTGACCACCAGGGGGCAGATACTCCAACTGATACATTAGCTTGCTGGGGTCCAGCCTATCAGGACTGAGTGAGACAGACCAGACATGCCCTGGAGACCTCCCATGGTCCCTCCCTGGCTGACCAACCTCTGTGTCCCTCCTTGGCCCCCATTGTGTACTGGTGGGATCCCTCGGCCTGGCCTGTGCACTGTCACAATCCAGGACCCCTCGGGAGATGCTGGATAGCCAGTTTCGTTCTGATCCAACAGGCCAGGCTGAGGGACTCCACTGGTGCACGAATTTGTGCAGTGAGCCCCTAGTAAATAAATGAGCATTAAAGAATAGAATTTTTATTACATAAAATATTTTAAGCTTTAAAAAGTTTAACTACAGTTGTTAAACTTAGTATAAATTTTTTTTCTCTAAGGACTTGAGAGTTTCCCAAGGTCCTGTCTTCCCTGTCTTCTCTTTTTATCTCTAGACTTGCAGCTTTTGTTAGTTGGATTAGAGGTCATCATTGCAGCTGCTTTTAGTGTAGATTGTGTTAATAAGACAGTCTTAGGTTTTAAGGGTGTGCTCTTTATAAAATTTTTCTATGTCATTGAGAGGCTCTCTCCCCAAATTGATGTTCCGCAGGGTTTGTTGTTTCATTTCAAAAAGTGATAAGTAACTTTTGGGAATCTGAAATGTTCAAGTCCCCTCCACAAAACTAAAATGAATGATAAGGAATCTGTTTTTCAGAGCAGAGTGCCAGCAGCCATAGGTGTAACTCAGTGGTTGTCTGACAGCCTAACCCAGTGCAGTGGCTCTGATAAACTGGAGTTATAATTTCGGTCACCTCCTCTGAAAGGACAGTATTGTATGAACAGAGAACCACACTTGTTATAGCCCTACTGTGTGCTGGGCTCTTTGCAATTGAATCATATCTAAATACATTTATTCCATAAGACATCCTATCACAGTGGTTTTTTTAAAACAGCATTTCTTAACCTATTAATGAGTGACAGCCAGCATCTTTTAAAAAAGTGAAACCAAATGGATGGTATTAGAATATATCACACTTAGAAAGAATGCATAATTTTTCAAAATCTTGTTTCAGATGTATATGTATAGAGGTGTGTGTGCATCAGATCCTGACAATACACAATGTATTTTTATTGTGCTGTACTTTAAAAAGCTTGATAAACATAAGCCTGTCTGATGAGGTTTGGTAACATTTTACAGATGAGGAAACTGAGACAGATGAGGAAGTTAAAGACACTGTCTATAATTATAGTAAAATTTGAACTCAGGACTTTCTGGCTTTCCATATATTTTTGCAGGGCATGGTAATTAAGTTTGTCATACATAAGACTTCCCATCTCTGATGATTTTCCAAGCTTTAGGAGTTCACAGAGACACTAACCTGCCATGAGGTTTTTTAAAAATATATTTTTATTGATTTCAGAGGGGAGGGAGAGGGAGAGAAGGAAACATCAATGATGAGAGAGAATCATTGATTGGCTGCCTCCTACATACCCGCTACTGGGGATTCAGCCTGCAACTTGGGCATGAGCCCTGACTAAGAATTGAACTGTGACTTCACGGTTCATAGGTTGATGAACCACAATGGCTACATCCTGAATATTGTTTTAAAATCATATTATTTTGACTCTTTTCCAAGAAGATCTTTAACAATCTACTTCCAGAGAAGAGGAAAGAAAGGTGAGTCTAGTTACTTGTTTTTATTAACAAACAAGGAAGATCTAGAAGTTATTTTTCTTTCACAGAAAGGCAACTGAGTTTTATCCAAGAGAAGTTAACTGGAAATAGGATCTCTATAGCAGTGGTCACCAACCGGTGGTCCATGGACCACTGGTGGTCTGTGAGGTCTGAAAGGTTGGTGACCACTGTTCTAAAGCATTTAAGAAAACTTTGACTTGGTGAGAACACTTGTTGGTGTGGTGAGTAGTTAGACATAGTTAGAGGAATCTGCCATCTTGTGTACTAGTCAGACATACTTTTGAATAGACTTCACCAACATTGATTATGTTAAGGACTACTTTAACATTTGGCGCCAGACTTACCTATTTCCTCAGCCTTCTGGAACAGAGGTGGAACTTTCACCACTGTTTTAGGTAGCTCTTTTGACATCAATGGACAAACTTCTGAGAGAGAGGCTATTTTCCCTTGCATTTATTCCCTCTTGCCTGTGATCACTCTTGAATGAATTTCTGATTGGTTCAGCTAGACTTGTTCTTTTTTACAGAGAGGAAATTGCTCTTTGCTGAAGACACAACCATAGTAACTTGCTACCTGCTTTCTTATCTTCCTCTCTGTACCACTTTGCTACCACACTGCACCCTAATCCCCAATAAAAGGTGACCTTTTGGCCCAGAGCCCTATCTTGAGTTGTAGAGCTGTCTCTGGTTGACTCCAGGATAGTTAATGACTTCCTTCTCTATCTCTGAATAATTTCTTGAAAAGATATCTGTATAGAGACATTGCCCCAGCTTGTAGGCTTATTAATTTTAGCCATATGGAAGAGAGTGTGAAGGAAGAAGGTGGAAATTACTTTGCCAAGCAGGTTGGGGGGAACGAAAATAGAGATGGTAGGGGAAGGGCAGCACCACCATGCTGGAGATTAGGCTTGGAATATGATTTCTGGGCAGACTTTAATCTAAGGAAACATCATGTATTAAATTTCCAATTCAGGGAAACAAAACAAGACATGATTATTGTGTTCCCAAAGTCTTTACAGTAGAGTTTCTTTAGTATTGTCTAAATGTAATTTGGGCTGTTGGATACTTGGTTTTGTGCACCTCTTCAAGAACAGAACCATCCAAGTAAAGTGGGAAGTCTGGAGAACTAAGAAAGAAGACTCCTAAGAGATTTCTTAAAAATTAGCCTTTATGGGCTTACCATAAATCATAACTTCACTTTTGTCTGTTCCTAGTGGCCTGCTTCAGGTTTCAAAAAAGATACCATGTTCCTTAAAAAAAACCCAAAAAACACAAAACAAAAGGAAATAGATAATCAAAACTTGCATAGACAGGAGAATCAAATACAGGTGGGGAACAAATATTCCCCACCTGTTCATTTCTAATAATCATACTACTCAAGGTTATAAAGAAAACAGAATAGGGTACTTGATTTTTTTTTCCAGGACAGGAAACATACCAGGTTTCTAAGGATTTGCAAACTCTTTCCTAAAACTCAATTATAAAAGGAGTTTATGCAAGTCTTTAAAAAAGGAGCATTAAATAAATGTGTAATGCCACCAACAAAGGTTATCAAGCACAAGCAGAACTCTTCCTGTGGGCAATTTTTTGGTGTCTAGCATTAAGGCCACTTTCACAAAGTGCAGTTAAGCATTTCATGTTTGCCTGTGATGCAGCTTTTTACTTGAAAAAGAAGAATAAGTGGGTAATTTCCATTATAGCATTGGTTCTCAAATTTTGATGAATATCAGAATTTGAGGCTCTTAAAAAGTATCTATGCACACACTCCATCCCAGATCAATAAAATCAGAATCTTTGATTGTCTCCCCTCCCCCGCCCCAGTCATTAATATTTTGTAACACCGATTTCAACAATTAGTCAAGTTTGAGAACCATTATTAGATTATCTTTATTCATTGTTAATTGCTTCAGAAAGATTTCTCAAAGAGGTAGTTAAGTCCTACAGTGCAGTATGGTGATTCCTGAGGGGAGGAGGAGTAGTGAGTGGAGGGGGGGAGGTGGAGGAGGGTATATGGCAGTGGGAGGGGTGGAGAAAAATGGTGATAGAGACTTGACTTGGGGTGGTGAACACACAATAATGCAGTGTACTCTATAAAGGCCATTAATGGAAATACTTTAGTACCCCTAAATTACCTTTTCTTTTGTTTGCTTAGGAAGTTCATCTTTTTAGCCTAAATTCATCATGCTGTGCTGCTTAGTCCCACAGGGATTGCTTGTACTTTGAGACCCAACTGGGTTCCATCCTCATTTAGCAGAAATGTAGTTATTCCCACTCTGGCTTTTATTCCTGTACTCTTAACTCTCCAGTTGACTTCCTGACTCTACTAATCTGAACCCACCCCAGTTTTTCTGTGCGGTTGAGCAGAGAAAGTGCTTGGGGCTGATTATGATGGGAGAATGACCTCACAGTTTTTGATGCCATCTTCCAATTTATATAACTCAGCCCTAAGCATGCTTTTTAAAAATAATGGTCCTAAATTGCTGCATGTTGTCATCTGTTCATACTCCTAAATCTTTCTCTGCTCCCTAGTCTGAATGGGATCAGCTGGAGCAAGATGCTTTTGTGCAATCCTGCATTTACTGCTCTTGGCAAGTGACCTCCAGTAGAGCTATGTGTTCCTTCTGAGAAACATGGGTGATGATTATAGCGACAAAGCTGCTATTGTGTCTAGAGGTTTGGGGCTGTAATTTCATAATGAAATTGAAAAACATGAGATTAAAAACCTGACCATAGCACAGTGATTATATTTAAGTATCACAAATCATCTCCCTGTATTTAGTTAGGTGTTTGAGATATGGCTTCTCTTTGTGGAGTGCAGTCACGTTGTTTCATACATCTGCAAAAGGGAAGGTTTCAAATTTATGGTTGAAATGTGGGAATTGCTTTCTCTTAATGGGAAGGTGATGAGAATGGTATTGAATTTGAAGGAGCTGGTTTGCTTCACTGACTAGTGTCAAGAAAAAGAGGTTGTGGAACAGCTGCCAAGATAAAGAAATGTTTGGATCTTTTCATGGTTTAATTCCCAGATACTTAGACATGACTACAGGCTTTCTCATTAGAAATTAATGGACACAAGCAGGCCTGGGAAATCCTCCAGGCATTCAATAGGCAGTGCAGTCACAGGGGTATGAATCTTTCCCTTACTTAAGGCCAGGTCTCTGGTATAGGTAACTTACTCCTGTTTATTTTCCATAGGTAATGCTGGCTGTGCCTGGCTCATTCACTTTCTGAGAACTTGAATGTACCTGTTAGTTTGGCTGAGTCTTGGTGAGGTGGGAGGGCGAGGAAGGTATAGGTGGTGGTGCAGCTGATAGTCATTGCTAGGGAGTGAGGAGTGGAGGGTCCGGCTCAGGATTATACACCTTAATATGAAGTTGGAGAGGAAGGTGGTGTAAGACAAATGGTATCTGTATCTACTTCATTTCTAGGAAACATTATATATAAAATGGTCATAGTAGGAAATTGTGAAAGGGATGACTTTATTGTCAGTCCTTTACTGATTTTCTGCTATGAGCTAAAGATTTTTTGTTACCATTTTAAAACTTTATAGTAGTTACTGTTATAGAGGCATATTGTCCTTATCCCACCTCCTATCCCCAAATAATTTCTGGTCATACAGATGCTACAGATAATCTCTTCTTCCTCAAAGCTTCCTTCCCAGATTCTCTGTGAATCTGGAAAGCTAAGTATCTGGAGTATCTCAACTTCTTTGAGCCACTGTTCGTTGATGGAACTGTAGTCCAATATCACTAGCATTGGAATCACCTGGGGAGCTTGCTGAACCTCTACATTTTCAGCCTTCATCCACATGCCCTTCCAAGAAATATTCTGGTTCAATAGGTTTATGTGGTCTAGAAATCTGCATTTTGGACAACCATCCCAGGGATTCTTATGTACAATAACTTATGAGATTTACTGCCTTAGATCTCTATCTCCAAGAGCAGGGCAGTTCCAGTGGATGTTATATTGAAATTTCCTCTGTGGAATCATGAACCTCTTGGCCAGTGTCTTGCTTAAGAGGCCCTTTGTCATTAATATTTTGGGCGAAAATGCCTGCTTTCATTGATTCCATTTCCTCTGGATGTAAGGAAGGATAGGCATTTTTGAAGCTTTACCCACCCTTACAGATAGCAGAGAGGAGGAGGAAGGTCAAATCAAGTATTTTCACTCAAGACCTTGCAGGGAAGAGAGGACTTACCTCCAGCAGGAAATTTTAACTGGGACTTATGGTCATTTCTATTTCCATTGGAAACTCACTGAAAATTTTAGCACTGTTCATGTTTTTGGCAAAGTATATAAAAATAGCAGTTTAATGAAATTTATCAAACATTTATTGAGTAATTGCTGAGGCTCAAGTGTTTTATCAAGGGGGCAACAAAGAGAAGTAAAACACAGTTTCCAGCCTTCATCCAAGAAGTTGTGTCCTAATGATATAGACAGAACTGTGTCAACCTTAGCTGTAACCTGCCACATGATTAAGTCTTCCAAAAAGTTAAGTCAGGGTCAAAACGAGTCATTCTAGTTAGACAATAGGCTTATTTGGGGAAATGAATGGTCCAGAGCAGCGGTCACCAACCCATGGTCCAAAAACCACCACTGGTGGTCTGTGAGGTCCGAAAGATTGGCGACTGCTGGTCCAGAGCATTGGTTCTCAACCTTGCCTATACTTTAGAATCACAGGGGGAATTTTAAAAAATCCTAATATCCAGGTCACCCCATAGCCATTAGGTCAGAATTTCTGGAGTTTGGACAAATACATCAGTATGTCTTAAGGCACCCTTCCTGATTTTAATGTGCAGCCAAGGCTGACATAGGAGGATAAATAGGCTCTTATTATGTTGGGGGGATAGAGAAGGAGAGGTATTTTAAGTATGAACAAAGTCCTAGAGGCAGCAGAGTGAAAGTTCTAGTTGAAGAATGCCACTTTATGGGGCATGATTGGAGCATAGGACTCATGGAGTGAGTGTGGAGGGAGAATTATGCTGATTATGTAGGATTGGTTTAAAATGTGCTAAGGAATTGGGAGACATCATGTTTTTTCAGTCTTTAGACCCCTCCTCACCTCAGGTCACAGAAGGCTAGCTCCCTTTGCAAGACTCCTTGCCTTTGATTTCTGCCATATCAAGTTTGTGTGATGCTTAACACTTTCTCTTGGCATCCGTTCTTTGGCATTTTTCTTTTGTAAAAGCAAACTGAAGGTAACTTAGGGTCAGAGTGGCAGGAAGGTATTGATGTTAGGTAAATATATGGCAGTAGTTCTCATCTTTTTTTTTGCTGTATGATGTGGGAGAATTGTTGGACATACTGGGGCAGATGTTTGCAAGTAAAAGAGTGTATGTTTCTGTATTTTTCAATTGCATCTATTTTGTGCCAGATTCTAATGAGAACTGATACTTTATCTGCTTATTGCTATTTCTAGAAGTTAATTTGTAGGTGCTATAAATATACACGGTTCATATACTACATTTACTGTTTCTTCCTTGAAGCCTCTTCTCTTTATTAGCCACTTTTCAATTTCTGTTTGGTGCTTGTATTTTTTTTTATGTCACTATTTTGATAGTAACAATAAAGGGAAAGCCACTCAATTATGCAGGACTGCCCAGGGGGAAGTCCACCTATCAAAATTTTGCTTCTGTTGTTATAAGTAGAGTTCAGGAGAAAGCTCATTGTCTTCATTACTAGTGCAGAGACTGCACATTCGCAAACAAACCTTACAGTGGTTCATAAAATAGTGTAGCCGTGTATCACCCAACCACTCATCTATTAACCCATTTGTTTACTCATCTACTTTTTCATCCACCTACCTGTTCAATCACCCAGCCATTTGCCTACCCTTGAGAAAAGGAAATAGAATATGTAGTTAGTTGAGCTTACATACTCTTGAAACAATTTGCTTGAGTTCAAATGATGGCTTCTGCCTTTATTTAATCCCATTTTATTTCATCTTTAAAAATGGCGATAATCTATAATAATAAAAGCATAATATGCTAATTAGACCGGATGTGCTTCTGGGTGTCCTTCCCAATGGTGATGGCCTTCTGGACGAAGCCAGGGCTGAAGCCATGGGATCGAGGCAGCCCATGTGAAGGCAGCCCATGCGACTGTGAAGGCCTTACTCTTACACGAATTTTATGCATCCGGCTTCTAGTAATAGTAATAATCTTACAGAGTTGTGATAATTAAGTGGTTAATGTATATAAAGTGCTTAGTAAGTTCTTAGACATAGGAAATTCTAAGTTTGTTGCTGCTATTACTATGGTTGCTATTATTAATCATTGCAAAGAAAACATACCAACAGATAAATTTTGGCCCATTGGCTTCTAGTTTTGTGAAATAAGAATTTGTATGGAGAAAAAAGGTTTGAAAGGGAGGTTAGCCTGGATTATGGAGGGCCCCTTGGTTCCAGATGTCTGGGTCTGTAGACAGTGAGGGTTCGCAGGTTTTGGTCATGCTAAGAGATGTCCATCAGAAAGTTATTCCTGCAGCTTTGTAAAAAATAAGTTAGAATTAGGACAATTAGGAGGCCATTTTAATGGTCCAAGACACAATAAGTCAAGGCAATGAATGAGAGTAAGGACAGCAGAAAAAGACACTTGCATTTAGATACAAAGGCTTCTTCCTATAAGTAGGTTTCACTTGGCTTGAGAAGGGGAGGTGGCAAGTTAATTTGGAATAAAAAATATTGGTGACTTAGCACTCTCCATCCTTAATCCTTATTATATATGTATCATTACTAATTCTAAGAGCAGAGGGACTAGTGCCAGAACACAAAGCTAGGTTTTCCTGTTCTATGCTTTTACATGGCTCATTACAAATAGGATCCAATTAGCTCTTGAAGTGTGCCTGCCTGTTCTCCTCTTCACCTAATTACTGTGTAGCACTTAAATTCATGCTCAGAGTTACCTTGATTACATAATAAATTTATGGAGCTATAAATGTTTGAATACTACTCTGAGAAGGCCCTTCAGATGTTACCATTCAAGGCTTCTGTGGGTGGGCTAAGAATAGCCACTGTGAATGTTTTCCAGATTCTGAGGTGTCACACCTTAACTTTTCTATTTCTGGTCGCATCTCCTCTTCATCAAGCAGTGGACAATGTAGTAAAATGATGTAACCTAATTGAAGACAGATGGGGTGATCAGCTGTTGAAAATAGGCAAGACATTGCATAGTCCTGTAGTCTTTCCCAGAATCAGACATTTTTGTGGTATGATCTGGAAGAAGAAAAACATTTAAAATTGGCCAAACCTCACTAAATTGAACAATTGTGGGGATGGTACAGACAGATTTCTGGGATAGTTAGAAAGAAATGCAGTTCCATTATTTTTATTCTTATTGATTTCAGAGAGAAAGAGTAAAGGAGAGAGAGAAACATTAATGATGAGAATCATTGATCGGCTGCCTCATGCATGCCCCTACTGAGGTTTAAGCCTGCAACCTGGTCATGTGCCCTGACTGGAAATGGAACCATGAGCTCCTGGTTCATAGGTAGATGCTCAACTACTGAGCCACTCCAGCTGGGCTCCATAATTTTTAGTTGTAGAGGGATAACTTCAGCAAGGACAATGAAGTATTGCCCAACAGAACTTTTAGGGGGATTTGGCCTTCAGGTATAATTAGGAATATCAATTATTATATTAAATACATTGATTTTTTAACTAATTTTAATTGTGTGATTATGTCTACAAATGAGCTCATTTGTAGTCTCATTTGACCTGATATCAGAATCTTCATGTTTGAGATAAAGCTTGCTTCAACCTAGCTTGAGTCCAGTTGCCCTTAAATTAAGTAGGGTCCATCTAAATATGGAGGTTGTGTACATAGAGGATCTAATGGAACCACATGTGCAAAGTGCCTCGTGCAGTGAATAATATTAGTTCATTTTCCTCCTTCTCACTTTGAATGAGGGAGTGGCTACGTTTTGAGTTTGGGGATGCTGCTTTCCCACCTCCACAATGTAACTTCTGAGGGAAAATACTTTTGGCCTCGGGGATGTTTGAGAGTGGGAGGAGTATTCCCAAGTGCTCAGCTGTGCCTCCAGTCCTTCTTGTCTAGAAAACAAGAAATCAATCCTTCTCAAACTGCCGTGTTCCTGAGAACCAACTGGGTGACTTTTTACAAGTTCAGTTCCCCATCCACCCTCTCAAGAGATGGGGTTAGACTTCATAAGTCTGAGGAGTTAGCTGCTCTCTGGCAGAGATTATGTTCAAATCCCAAATTCGACTCTGAACTGCTATACTCACTCAGTGTTTCTGGGCTGGTAGGAAAGCAGTGGTTCCCTCAGCAGAGATGAGAAGGTCTTGCCTTCTTTTTTTGTTCTTTTAAATTCACTCCAAAGAGCATTTGGATGCACAGCAAAGCAGGAAGGAGACTGACCTTGACTGTCTCCAGAGTCTCACAGAGATAAAAGGAAGTGCCTGCACTTGGAGGCAGCTGGGGATTTGTGGTATTCCAGAAGTCCTCAGCTCTCAAATGGGCTCTTGGAAGCCACACTGATAATCACAGCATGGTCGCTACTGGGCTTCCTCATTTAAGATGCTCTTAAATTTTCTTTTCTAATAGTATAAGGTTATGTCTTTACCAGCTCTTCAGATTGAAAAAAAAGAAACAGAGGAAGGCAAAACAAATCCCAGAACACGCTTTTTTTCTCTTTCTAAAGGCCACAAACATAAATCATATTTGAGCACAATGAATGGACCTTATTTTTTATCTTCAGAAAGCTGGGTCTCTGGCATCTTAAAAAGCCTCTTTATTTTAGAAAGGATGGAAACTGGTATAGTGAAGAGCTTATGCTCTGGGGATTAGCATACTTGACTTGGCCACCAGCTGCCTTGGGCTCCTTGGTCAGAACCAGTCTCCACTTAGAGCCATTTTCCCTATCTGCAAAATGTGGGGGCCCTGAAGCTATTGTAGCTCTGAAGTTTTATGATACCTGTGATAGGCTCAATGCCTGCATGATAGGCATTTTCTAGATTTGGTCACCCTGTTTCAAATTTGTGAAGTATAGTATATGCCATCCATCTTTGCTGAACTTGGAGTATCTTTTCATTAGTGTTTCATAAAACTCTGGTATTTAAGTGCTGGAGGGACCTTAAAAGAACATGTGGTTCACCCCTTCATTCATTTTATACATGAGACAGATGATACTCCAATTGAGTGCCCCTAAAGTTGGGGTATAATTTCATCTTTTCGCTTTACTATTTTCCTTTCCATTCAGTGTGTTTTTAAGCATTGTGTTGCTTTTTCACAACACTCTTTCTAGTTTTATATACTTCCCATTCCTCTTGGGACACTGTTCAGTTGCAGTTCTGGGCAAAAGTGTTCCTGTGGCTCCCGAAATATTTTTATTATATACTCCTTCTTGTGAGAAGAATTGATCATACAATGTCAGTGTATTTATAGACTGTACTGACATGTTGTTATACACACACACACACACACACACACATATGTTAGAAGCCTGGTGCATGAAATTCATGCACCCGGGGGGGGGGGGTAGGGTGTGTTCCTCAGCCCAGCCTGCACCCTCTCTAATCTGGGATCCCTCTCAATCCAGGACTGCTGGCTCCCAACCGTTGGCCTGCCTGCCTGCCTGCCTGCCTAACTGCTTCTGCCTGGCAGCCTGATCACCCCCTAACCACTCCCCTGCCATCCTGATAGACACCTAACTGCTCCCCTGCCAGCCCTATTGCTCCCAACTGCCCTCCCCTGCTGGCCCAGTCACCCCTAACTTCCCTTCCTTGCCAGCCTGGTTGCCCCTAACTTCCCTCCCTTGCCAGCCTGGTCGCCCCTAACTTCCATCCCTTCCTGGCCCGATTGCCCCTAACTGTCCACCCCTGCAGACCTGGTTTCCCCCAGCTGCCCTCCCCTGCAGGCCTGGTTCCCCCCATTCTCCCCCCCCCCGCCCCACCGCAGGCC
>PVJC01047261.1:0-12976 GCA_004026665.1 Murina feae
ATAGCACATTTCATTTATCCATCAATATACATTTTGGATGTTTCCACCTTTTGGATATTGTGAATAATGCTGTTAGGAACATCAGTGTACAAATGCCATTTTATCTTCTTCATATCGAGTTGTAGGCGACCTTCTTGAAACTTCTGGCTTTTCCTGCTCTGTGTTTTTTGCCAGCTCTGTTACATTTCTACCTGTAATTCTGCGCATCCCTGAGGCTCAGACTGTTTACATTGATAGCCTTGAGGGAGCTTTTTCTCTCCCAGGATTCTGTCCACCCCAACTCAGTTAAAGATGGTGAAAACTAGTCCCAAAGGGAAAAACACTTACTTGTTGGGGATCTCACAGCAGCTTGGTGGCAAAGCTGAGACTAGAATCCTTTGTCTCTTACTGTCTTAGGCCAACTTTTGTTGGTACCTGGAACTTAATTAGAAATGTACATATATGTAATTATCATATGAAAACAGTAAGTTAGTGTAATTCTAAATATGTATACACACATAATCATGATGTTGCAATTGACCAGTTTTCCTTTTTCATTTTCCTTTCAGTACAGTATTTGACATTGTTTAATTTTCATGACAGTCTAAACATTTGTACATGTTGCTGCAGTCTTCATATCTCACGTTAAAAAATTAACCTTTACTGCCCGACTGGCATGGTTCACGGGTTGAGTATTGACCTATGAGCCAGGAGGTCACGGATCCATTCCCGGTTGGGACACATGCCCAAGGTGCAGTGCAGGCTTGATACACAGTGGGAGGTAGCGGGGGAGGAGTTCAGGAGGCAGCTGATCAGTGATTCTCTCTCATAGTTGATGTTTCTTTCTCTCCTCCCTTCCTCTCTGAAATCAATAAAAAAGATTTTTAAAAAATTAACGTTATTTGGAAACTGACACTATTTTTTACCTAAACTTTCTGCCCCTCCTAGTTGATAGTCTTTTCTCTATTTCTAGCCATCTCTTAATGCTCTTATTTCAAAAATTTAAACATGCTTTTTAAAAACCCAAACAGCTTTGAGTTATAGAACATAGAAAGTAAATGTTCTCTTAACCCCATGCAGACAAGATTACCATTGTCAACAGTTCCTTTTATGTGAGTCCAGATATTTTCCTTCTCTGTGTAACATGGTTCCCCTTTCCCTTCCAGACCCATCTGAGGTGCAGTCATGTCTGTCTACTCTCTTGATACCAGGGCACATTGAGTGATAAATTGCCAGCCTTCCCATCTCAGGTTCAGCCCACCATATTACAGCAGTTTGAGTTCCCCGACCTAGCAACCTGCACTCCCTTGTCCATCATGCACCCTTTAAAGCAGTGGTTCTCAACCTTCTGGCCCTTTAAATACAGTTCCTCAGGTTGTGACCCAACCATAAAATTATTTTCACTGCTACTTCATAACTAATGTTGCTATTGTTATGAATCTTAATGTAAATATCTGATATGCAGGATGGTCTTAGGCGACCCCTGTGAAAGGGTCGTTCGACTGCCAAAGGGGTCGCGACCCACAGGTTGAGAACCGCTGCTTTAAAGCCTGGTTTTCAAGGCTTTTGCTGCTCAGCTGTCCTAATCTTTTATTAAACCCCATCTGGGTCTTTCTACTGTACTTAAGCTTTCTGGTAACCCTCACAAACAAGACTCACTCGACTTAGAATGGCTTGTTGCATTCAGTGAATTATAGATAACAGATTAATTAATTATTTAACATTTCTACCAAAGGATTGTTTTGAGATTGGGCTATGTACATTATTGATGATGATATATGTGCATATAGCACACTTGCTTTCAGCAGTTCAGGCTAATTAAATGTGACAGATGCCTTTTAAATGAGAGTTTAGGCATCTGGTTATAGCTGTTTTTCCTGGTGGTTTGTGCAGTGAGAAACATTCTTGAAATGCATTCTCCATAACCATAGCATTATTTTTTGAGCACCTACGTGTGTTGAATGTTTTTCATGCATTCATGGCAGTCCTCGACAGCTACTATTACCCCAGTGAGGAGAGGCCCAGAAAGTGTGAGTGTCTTCCCCGTATTGCACAAATGGTGGGCTGCTAAACTGGGACTCCAGACCTGCCTGACTCTGGAATATATGCATGAAATACTGCAATATTTAACCCATTTTTTTCTTTTCCTTTTTAAAGGAATATCAGAAGCTCTTCCCTGACATTCCCATAGGGTATTCTGGGCATGAAACAGGAATAGCAATATCTGTGGCCGCTGTGGCCCTGGGGGCCAAGGTTTTGGAGCGTCACATAACTTTGGACAAGACCTGGAAGGGCAGTGACCACTCGGCCTCGCTGGAGCCTGGAGAGCTGGCCGAGCTGGTGCGGTCTGTGCGCCTTGTGGAAAGGGCCATGGGCTCCCCAACCAAGCAGCTGCTACCCTGTGAAATGGCTTGCAACGAGAAGGTGGGTTCTGCCCCACCCTGCGGGGCTCCCCTGTTCAAGAGTGCTGAAATGGTTTACCTGCTAGGCAGAGTCATACCTACCCTGCCTGAGCCCAGGCCAGTGGGAAGATAAAGGAATATCGCTCCAACCCTGAGTCTCTCTGGCCTGTTATGAGCAGTGGAACTTTAGCAGTTCCTCTGGCTGCCTACGATCATGTTATGATTTTTCACCTAAGCCTCTGCAGTCTGTCCTCAGGCTCTAGACTCCAGATGTAAGGGGTGGTAATGGTATCTAGGGCCTCATGAGGCACTCAGACATGTCAAGTCTAGGGTCCCTTAGAGTAGGTAAGCTTTGAAAAATATTCAGGTAGAGGCAGTGGGAGAAGGGCCTGTGATATATGTTGAGGCATCCCTAATCAGGAGGCACTGGGAAGATGGCGGTGGCCCGTTGTCAAGGGGGTTAACGTGGGGATAATGCAAATATTCTCTCAGGACAGTTTGAGCTGTGAAGCATTGATCTTCAGACAGAGGGGATGGTGAGGCCAGAGAACACTGCCTGGCACACTGACAATCTGGGCTTCTTGGAAAGGCTGGCTTAGGCCCGTCTTGGCCTCTGAGTCATAGAGCCAGGCGACCCAGGGCTGGCAGGAGTGCAGACACTCCTAATCTGCTGCAGGCTGTCTGGGTGAAGGCGAGATCAACCACCAGGCATGCTTGGGGAGTGTTGTCATCTTTTATGCTGGTGGGGCCCTACTCACTTCCCTCAAATTAAAGATGCATAGATAACAGGAAATTATAATAATAGTAAAAAAAAAAAAAAAAACCTGATAGAGGAAAGGGAGGGAGAGAATTGTACCAGAAGCCACAATGAGAACTGAGCGCATAATTTGGTTCTAGTCTCCGGGCTCCCTGAGCAAACAGTGAAACATAACAGGATGCAATCTGATACTGCTCACTGATAGACGTTTGTCCTAGCACTAAATTCCAGACTTGACTCCTTGGCTCTTACATGAAGGATATGGAGGAATAAAATTGGTTTAGCAACACTGTGGACACGACTTAGAAATGCTGGTCGTGGAGCTTCAGGTTTCCTTCACCCGGCTTGCCGGCCCATTCTGTCTGCCCCATCCTAGGAGCAGCAGTCATTTCATCACCTTGTGAGACCTCCATATTTCTACTTCACTGAGCAGTGTGGCCCGTAAGGTTCATGTTCCTTGAGAGCAGTGGGCCAGCGATGAGGAATCCTAGGTTCTCTTCCCAGCCCTTGCAACCTCAACCAAGTTACCCACCCTCTGTGTGCCTGTTTCCCCAAGTGTAAAATGAGATACTGACTGTATGTTTCAGGTAGATTACACATAGTATCACTAATCCTTAATCCTAGTCGAAAAGATAGAGGCACCATTATTTCCCATTCTACAGACAAACTGTAGGGGTTCCGTGAGGCAATGGGAGAAGGCCGTTTGGTGGCATATCCAAGCCTTTTCCTTTGCATTTATTGTGAAGGCCCTTCCTCTGAATCTGAGTTCACCCCCCATTAGCCGAGTCCCTGCCGTGTGTGACATACTACTCTAGGCACCAAGGGTGAGAACGGTCCCTATTCTCAAGACACCGTTTGAAGACTGACCAGGCATCTTGAGTACAAAGCAATGTGCACCAGTTACTTTTGTGAGACTAGCACTGAGTGTTACTTTTATCCACAGCTGGGCAAGTCTGTGGTGGCCAAAGTGAAAATTCCCGAAGGCACCATTCTAACGCTAGACATGCTGACTGTGAAGGTGGGTGAGCCCAAAGGCTACCCTCCTGAAGACATCTTTAGCCTGGTGGGCAAGAAGGTCCTGGTCACTATTGAAGAAGACGACACCATCCTGGAAGAATCTGTAGAAAATCATGGCAAAAAAATCAAGTCTTAAAATAAAGTGCCATTCTCTGAATTCTGAATTGCCTTGTTGGTACTGTTGGTTATGTTGGGTGAGGTGGGACAGGAGTGGTCTCCAAAGACCTGATTCTCATCCACTCCCTGTCCCTGACAGCAGGACTTTTGGGCCAGGCTCTGTGTCAAGCCGTTGAAGGAATACAAAAAGCAAATGAAACCACCTCTGCTTCGGGTTGGCTGGCCCAGCAGGGGAAGTGGGCTCAAAAGCAAATCATCACCTCCAGTTGTGTGGGTGCAAGAGGGACGAGTGCTGGCTGGATCGGTCCTGTCTTTTAAGCCTTCATTAGCCTTCTTTCTTATTGCCCACAAAGGCAACCCAAATGACCCAAAATCTCCCTTCCAGACCTCCAGCTATCTTTCTCCATGGCCCTATCCCCTGCCCACTCTGGGGCTCTGTGTTCAGTTATCTGTATAGTGGTCACTTGGTGTTAGAGAAAGTATTGATCAAAGGGTCTTGCAGGCAATGAAATACCCAAGGTGTTCATATCTCTAAGAAAAGTGAGGGAACTTCTTTCAACAGCTCTGAAGGGTCTACTATGTGGCAGACTCTTTTAGGTCCTGAGGATGAGTCCAAATCCCTTCCTCATGGAACTTCCATTCAGGCGGGGTTATACCGTATACAATAAATCATGACCACAGTTGTTAAATCAGTATGTTAAGAGGTTATATGTGCAATGGGGCTAGTGGGGAAATAGAACTGAGTGAGGGAGATGGGGAATGAGGGGCTCAGTGTGTTAGCATGTTGTGGAGACTTTGAATATGGTGGTAATGCTGAAATCAGCCCTTCTATGATCCACAATGAAATTGTAAACCCAACTAATAAAAAAAGATGGTCTTATGTTCTTGAACAGCAGCATGAACCTTTCAGATTTCTTATCATATTCCCCTTTGTTCTTTTGAACCAATAGAGATAATGATTCTTTTCAAATATATTTTCAAATTCTTTTAATTTTTAAAAAAAATATATATTTTATTGATTTTTTTACAGAGAGGAAGGGGGAGAGAGAGAGAGAGAGAGAAACATCGAGAGAGAAACATCGGTCAGCTGCCTCCTGCACACACCTCCTACTGGGGATGTGCCTGCAACCAAGGTACATGCCCTTGACCGGAATCTAACCTGGGACCTTTCAGTCCACAGGCCGATGCTCTATCCACTGAGCCAAACTGGTTAGGGCTATTTTCAAATTCTTAACCTTTGTTCACATTTGACCTTGTTTACTATAACTCCTCTTGTTTCAAATTGTGTATTTGCATGTCTTTTCAAATGCATAAATTTTGAAGTTTTTTTACTTGTGCATATAGAACCTTCTTCTCTTGCAGATCCCAAAACAGTTTCTAGAAAGGTATTCAAGTCTGTGTGAATGGGGTGAGATAGGAATCCTGGGTTGTACTGATGTGTAAAAGAAAACCCATACAATTGATATGCTAAGAAGTGAAGTGTGATAGTACCGATTTCTGGTTGATATTTACTCCCTTTCATTTTTTTCCCTATAAACAGACCTTGAAGAGACCATCAAAATTTCCTATTACAGGGCCTGTTTTGTCTACAACAGCAGGGAAGGTGATATTTAAACAAATACCTGAAACTTCCTAACAAGTAGAGACATAGCATTAGAGGGATGTATCCCAGGGCCTGGAAACAGGATGTGGACCTGGAAGAGCGGGAAGGGCCTGGCCTGGGCTCTAGCTGAGAATGTGTAGTGGGTGAACATGTCAATTACCTCCACAAACAGCATCCCCATATGTATGAATTGCTGAGATGCTTTCCAAGAGTCATGAGAGTGGAGATGGTATAGTCAAGGAAGACTTCATGGAGGAAGTGGCTTACAGGTTGAGAAGTGACTGATGGAGTTAGGGTGCAGGCTTGGCAAGTGCCAGAGTGTCCAGGAACTAGCAGGTGATGGTTTGGCAGGGAATGGCCACATGGAGAGGAAAGAAGGGACTTGGAATGGGTCAGGAAAGAAGCAAGGGCTTAAAAGCCTGCTGAGTTTGGACTTTGTTCTATAGGCAATGGGGAGTCATGGAAGGCTTCTGAGCAGAACATGGTAGACTCAGACCCACGCCTGCCACTCTCACACTTACCCTCCACCTAGCTTGGCTTCTTGGGTGAGCTGTCCCCTCCCCATAGTACGAATTCCTGCCCACCAGAAAGAACCAGAGATGGCTTCAGTGTTGGTAAAGGATGATCACAAAAATGCCAAAAGCTACATAATACTGTCATGGATAGGAACAGCTGGAAGGCAAGGTTTGTTTTCACATAAGCAAGAACTTAGTGAGTTATCTTCAGAAGTGGTGAAGCCCCCTTCACTGGAGATATTCAATCTGGGACCCACTGACCACTGCAAACAAATGGTGGAGGGGGTGGGAAATGAGCAAGACCCCGTCCAGGCCTAGATGCCCTGAACATGAAACAACTCCCAATGCAGACCATTGGTGGTTAAAAGACAATACTCAGCCCTGGCCAGGCTCAGTTGGTTGGAGTGTCCTGTACACCAAAGGTGGCAGGTTCAATGCCCAGTGAGGGCACATACCCAGATTGCAGGTTTAATCCCTGGCTGACCAATCGATGTTTCTCTCCTCGCCCTTCCTCTTTTGAAAAATCAATTTAAAAATGTTTAAAAGAGACAAATATATTTTATGTAAGCATATATGTAAGAAAATTGCTGTCATTTACACGTATCTGCAAGCAATTTGCTGTATCAATTAAGAAATTTCTACAAATCTAAAAGAGTAATTACCTTGCAGACACGGACCCCAAGGAAGCTCAGTCCTCTCCTGTGAGTATGCAAGGAAGCTCCTGCTACTACTAGATGGCAGTTTGGAGTAGCAGTGGATGGCAGTTTGGATGGCAGTTTGTCTCAGTGCCAAGTATAACAGGAATTCTGCTGGGGATGCTCACATCCTGGCATGGCACAGCTCTGTATAAAGTTTTTTTTTTTAAATATATTTTATTTATTTTTCACAGAGAGGAAGAGAGAGGGATAGAGAGTTAGAAACATCAATGCCACCTCCTGCACACTCCCTACTGGGGATGTGCCCGCAACCAAGGTACATGCCCTTGACCGGAATCGAACCTGGGACCCTTCAGTCAGCAGGCCGAGGCTCTATCCACTGAGCCAAACCGGTTAGGGCAAGTTTTTAAGGCTAGTTCCTATCCTTGGCTCATTTGAGACTCACTGGTAGACAGGATCTTTATACCCATTTCACAGATGATGCTCCAAGAATTAAAAAGTGACTAGCCTGAGGTCAGAGTTGACTGTGGACCAAAACTGCAGTTTTCCAACTGGTGCAGGCCTTGGCACAAAGTAGGCATTTGATAAAAGCCATTTTTCAACCTTTATAGTCTCGGCTACTCTCAAATCCCCCCTCTGGGTATAAGACCTCATCTCAAGAGCCCAAGGGAGATAATCCAAAGCGAGATTCAAGACCCACAGAGTAAACAGGCAAAAAAGTATAGCATTACAGGCCCAAGAGAGGGGCAGAGTGAGCAGGTGCAGACCAGAGACTGGCTACATTTGCCCCAACAGTATCGCCTTGTGGACATAAGCACAGACCCCAGCTCCATTTGCTGTGTGACGTGTGTCTCAATTTTGTCTCAGTTGGGATAACTTTGTAACTCCTAGGGATGATGTGAGCATTAAATGAGTTCATAGCCATGAAGCATTAGAACAGTGCGCAACAAAGAGCAAGGGCCATTGCTACTCGGCCCCTGTTGGCTGTGGGTCGGGGAACCAGTCTGGATTTGTAGGGATGAACAGAGATATAGAGTCAAGTGTACTCCTCTTGCTCTGTCAGGAACGCCCTCTGTCTGAATTCAGTTTTGGACCATCCCCAGTAAAATTCCCTTTTCTCAGGATCCCTGGAGCATAGTGCTTAGACATCTATTCAAGCTAGAGGTTTAAATTATTTGGTTAGAGCTAAAGGCACTTTTGAGGTTCCTTCTGTCTTGTATTCTAATTGTATTTCATTGTCCCATATGAAAGTGCCATTTTTAGGTCAAAAACTATTGGAAATGCCCACTTTTTTATGGCCCAAACTAGTTAATACACGGAGTCTGTTTAAACCATGAGGGCGATTCAGCTTTGTGTTTTCCTCACCCTGTCACTGTCCTGTCAAGCACTTGATAAGATAAATTTAATACGCTGTAACTTGAAAACTGTCTAGGAAACTTGACAAATCAGGATGCCGAACCTTTAGAACTGAGGCACAGGGTATAAGACCTCATCCGGAAGGAGGCCTTTCTCTCCCTGTTTGAGGAGCTCGCCTCCCTGAGGTCCTGCTGGTTTGGCCTTCTCTATTTATGTCACTTCTTTCTGGAAAGTGGGGACCTATGGATTTCTTGGCAACATCTGGATCTGAGAAGCATAGGGTGTCTGGGCTGCCCAACTCCAGTCATGCTCTCCTTGTGATTCTAAGACCGTGGGAAAACTGCCCGTAGTTGCTTAGTAACTGCCACCTGCTGCTTCTTCCCGACACCCCCCCCCCCAGGGGGTGAATAAGCAGGTAAATCTCCCAGATGAAAGACTGGGCCTGAAGGCCTGGGCCAAAGGGCAAATCAGGAACTTGCCTCCGGGCTGGTGTGTGACCCAGCCCTTAATCACCTCGGGTGACGTTATGCACCTTACGTTCAGTAAGGACCTTAGTCTCCCTGAGTGTACAGTGAGGTCAGGCCCTCGCAGCCCAGCTGCTCTGTGACTCAAGGAGCCAGCTGCTGGCTACTCGCTGCCTGGGAGGGCAGGGACTTACTGAGCTTTTCAGGATGGGCAGAATGCAGGACACAGCTGCCCCTAGAAAGCTTCCAATCTAGTTAGAAAGCTAGTGCCCAGGTTCGCGGCCCTGATTCTAAGATTCTAGGGGCTTGGGGAGACTTCCTCGGGGGCAGTTAAGCCTTGGGAAGACGGAGACAGGCAAAGAAGGGCTTTCCTACATACATGTGCACGGAGGCAGGGGAAGATAGGTGCAAAGGCCAGAGGCCCACCCGCTGGAGGGTGTCTGCAAAGAGCGGCGGAAGCTAGTTGAGCAGCAGCTCAGGGGCAGCCTTGCATGCTAAGGTGAGGTGAAGTGCTCCCCCCGCCGCTGGGATCCTTGGGACCTTTTCCTAGTTCCGAGAGGCTAAGTGGTTTTAGGCCGATCACTCTGGTTACAGGTGGAGGACGGGCGCTATTAAGAGACTCTGGGTGCTGCTCTGAGGGGAGGAAACGTGGACAAGCTGAACGACGTCCCGTGTGCAAAGGAGACAGAGCCCCGGGACACTGGTTAGATGGGAGTCAGGGCCGGGTGACTCTCCTGCATTCGCGCAATGATTGTGCACCTACTATGTGCCAGGCAGTTCTGGCTTCTGTATGAGGGAGGAGGTCTGAGGCCAGTGCCTTGTGATCGGTCGGGATGCCTAGGGCTCACCTGCGAGTGTGTCCTTTCAGGAACCCGGACTAAACGCAGTGCAGCGTTAAGGGGCGGGGAGGTCTGCTGTGTTTAAGGCACGTCTGAATCCAGCCTGGGAGAGGACCTGTTCCAGCGCTGCGTGACCCGCGGGGGAGACGACGGGGGTGCTGGGGGCGGGCAGTGGACAACTCACGGCTGGGTCGGGTGTGCCCAGCGTCCCGGGAAGTCTAAGTCCAACCAGCCCCTAGGGCAGCCGGGGGATGCTGAGGGCCCCCTCCCACAGCCGCAGGGCTGGGTACAGCGCCTCCTGGAACGCGGCGCGGAAGGTGTGGAGGTGGCTCATGCCGTCCGACACGTCGTAGAAGGCGAGGACGCCGGCCTCGTAATCCAGGAAGACGCCCAGCCGGTCGGGGTCTTCGCGGGGCCACAGGCGGCAGCGCTGGCTGTCGTGGAAGGCCCAGTACTCCAGGTCGTAGCGTTTGAGGCACCACGACTGGCGGTTGCAGCCCAGGCGCGCGGCCGCCGAGTCTCCCCGGCGCCGCAGGGAGGCGTAGGCCGCGCCCACCCACCAGCCGCAGCCCGCCTCCTGCACGTCCACTTCCCAGTAGTGGCGGCCGGCGGCAAAGCCGTCGCTGCCCAGCACCTGCCACAGCGTGTCGAAGCGCAGCGCCGGCGTGGGCCCCAGGCGGCCGAGCAGGACGAGGCGCACGGTCCGGCGGTCGGCCGAGAGGCGCAGGCGCGCGTGCATCGTGTCCGGGTCCAGCGTGGGCGTGCGCGCGTCTGCGGAGGGCGGAGTCAGCACGCACGCCTGGTGGGCGGGGCCAGCGTCCGCCCCGCCCCCGACGCCCCGCCCCGCCCCCGGGAAACCTGTCGGTTTGGCGCCCGCGGATCCACACGTGCTCACAACAAAAAATAATGGGAAAACCGGGAAATTGCCCCTGGAGAAATGGAAAGCCCCTTTTTAACCCCGATTGCTTCTGGGGAGGCGACTGGGGGAACACGGGAAGGAGAGCATATTTTACTGTACACCCGTTATACCATTTGAATTTTGAACCATGTCATTTGTTGCCAATTTATAAAAATTTAACTAAAACTATCCCATCATTGTTAAGACTTGAGAGTATATCCTTCCAATATTCTTACTTGCTGCTTTATAGCTTTCCTTAACATTGGTATCATACCATCCATGCTCTTGGACAATCTTTTTAAAAATTTACTGATGTATTTAGGAACATTTTACCACACCAAAAAATATTCCTTTAAAGAGTATTTTAATGGCAAACCTAAGATTTTTATGTATGGGTGCATTACATTTAAACCCACTCCCTTAAAAAATTTTATACTTTTCAGAAGGCTTTTTGAAAACACTAATATGATTACATCTTTATGTATTTTACTAGAGGCCCAGTGCACAAAAATTTGTGCACTCGGGGGGGGGGGGGTGTCCCTCAGCCCGGCCTGTGCCCTCTCTCAGTCTGGGACCCCTCAGGGGATGTCCACCAGCTGGCTTGCCTGGCCAGCCTGGGTGAGGGGCTGATGGCTGTTTGTAGGCTGGCTAAGTCCCCCCAGTGGGAACCCTCACCCCATGGGGGTGTGGCCAGCCTGGGTGAGGGGCTGAGGGCCGTTTTCAGGTTGCCCACAGCTCCTATTGACCCAACATCCCAGTGAGGGGGCCTAGTCAGGCAGTTGCAACAGAAGCCTCCTGTTTACTCTAGCTCCATGGCTGCCGGCCTCCATCTTGGCTGGGTTAATTTGCAGATAGCCCCTCTGATTGGCTGGTGGGCATGGCTTGGTGTCTTGGAGTGATGGTCAATTTGCATATTACTCTTTTATTAGATTAGATTATTTCTTTTTTTTAAATTGATTTTTACAGAGAGGAAGGTAGAGGGATAGAGAGTTAGAAACATTGATGAGAGAGAAACATCGATCAGCTGCCTCTTGTACACCCCCTACTGGGCTTGTGCCCGCAACCAAGGTACATGCCCTTGACCGGAATCGAACCTGGGACCCTTCAGTCCACAGGCCGACGCTCTATCCACCGAGCCAAACCAGTTAGGGCTAGATTATTTCTTTAGGATATATTCCTAAGAGAGGAATTGCTGGGTCAATGGAGATGACTTTGGTAAATATTGCCAAATTGTCCTCCAGAATGATAGCGATTAAACTCCCAATAATAGTCTTGTTACATAGACAAAGTTTTGGGGTTTTGTTTTAAAGTCTAGATCATAGGATATGTGGATATTCAGCTTCAGTAGATTCTGCCAAATAATTTTCTCAGTACTGTTTTGGAGTTTTCCATAGTGAGGGTTTAATCCTCACCTAAGGATATTTTCCATTGATTTTAGAGAGGAAGGGAGAGAAAGAGAAACATCGATGTGTGACAAAGATATCAATGAGTTGCCTCCCTTATGCACCCCTGCTAGGATCAAACCCACAACCTAGGTATGTGCCCTGACCTGGAATGGAACCCGGCAACCCTTTGGGAGAGGGGATGCTCTTACCAACTGAGCCAGGGCTGTGTAATTTTTTAAGGGAACGAAGATGTTCACAATGCATCAGTAAAAGAAAACAGATTACAAAACAGTATGTATAGTATGATACCATGTTTGAAAACACACATTCAGTATATAGATATATGCCAAGGAAAACAAAAAGGGCAAATAATAGTAATAATCTACTGCTGCATATCTACTTAGGAGCAGAAGAATTTCCAACGCTCTCCAATGATTTATAGGTGATTAAAAATTTTTTTGCTTTCCTTTGTTTTCTAATTTTTCTATAATAAACATATTATTTCTACATTTATAAAAAATAATAATAATGGTTAAAAAAAAACAAAGTTGGGTCTCAGGGAAAAAAGGGGGGAACTCCATTTCTGTCACTCCCCTTCCCACCAATGCACCACACCCTCTCCACCCTGGGGGTCTTACATTTCAGGAAGAGCGATCGCTCTGGTGAGGGACTGATTTTCAACAGGGAGTCCGGCTTGGTGCTAGAGAAGCTGGAGAGCTGGCAGTTCATGTCTGCAATGAATATTAAGAAATGAGTGCCTGGTGCACATGCAATTAGCAGATTATGAAACATACCAAAACTGGAGATTTACATAAGCTCTCTCCCCCAAAATCATGCATATTTAGGTAGGAAATACAAATTGGCAGTCACAGAGAAATTCCAGGACAATGCTCAGGACAACGCACTTTCCAGGGTCTGAAATAAATTCAGCAAAGACAGGGCAGTGTGAGTGAGCCCTGAACATGGGGAGGCTCCAGAACCGTTCTGA
>PVJC01047262.1:0-12959 GCA_004026665.1 Murina feae
ATTATAAAGAATGACATTTCTTGAAAACGATTTGTTTTAAATTAATATATTGACCTGCTTCTCTTACGCCAAAAGTACAGAGTAATCAAAAGGCAAACGGGCCCTGGCTAGCGAGGCTCAGGGCTGGCACGTCCGTCTGTGTGCCATCAGCTGAAGGGTTAAACGGAAAACAAATATCCTTGGGTGAAGATTTAAAAGAAAAGAAAAGAAAATAGAAGAAATCATGAGAAAGGAAAAGTAGGGGAAACTGAGGCGTGCAGGCTCTGGCCCGGAGCGCACCATGGCCGACACGGGCTCTGGGACGTGAAGACAGCCAGTCCCGGAGCCTCACTAGCTCTCCTCTGTTATTGAGGTACTGCACGTGGAAGCACGGGAAACGCTCAAGTTCCCCACAAAACACACATGTGACGGTGAACGCTGCCAGGACTCTCTGGAGCAGGCACCCAACCCGGTATGAGGAACAAGACCAGAAAATGGGGTGGAGCTCATTCAGGGCCGCCAGAGCCAGCGCCGACTCAGCAGGGCGTGTGCACCGGAGGACACCTCCCTGCTGCTCCGAGACCACAGGTCACACGGGCGGGCTCTGGGGAGGGCACTGGCTGGCAGCGTGCTGACCACTGCGCCAGGCTGCCTGGGCACCAGGGAGAGGGCCGCCAACATCCTAGTGCCTCCCTACCATCCTATGGGTGGTGTGGAAACCAAGGTCACAGGTCAGACTCTAACCCCGAGGTGCAAGGAGAGCACATCTTAATTGTAGGTCATCTGTTGGTTGTTCCCCCCACTCCTAAGTAATACAACCCCAATACAGGACACTCGGGAGACACAGGAAGGTGGAAGGAAGGAAAACGCATAACCGTAACTTAGAATAGCACTTTAACAGATGGCATATTTACTCCTAATATTTCTGTGAATACTTCCATTTATGTAGCTGTAGTGACATTATGCATAATTTTGTAATTTGGGTCATTTCACTTTATTATTGTATCACAAACCTTTTATTGTAACACAAAAAGCTTAAATTATTTTTGTTTCTTTAAAAATATTTTAAAATGACAGACTTAACGTTTATATTTGTGTATATGTTACTAATTATATTTAAATTATAATGAAAACACTGTACACAGTTTCACAAGCTGCTTTTCTCATCTCTCTCTTTTCCTTTTCTATTAAAAATATACTTAGTCACAACTTTGATACTCTAAGCAATCATACTGTCACCCCACGTTTACATTTTCTCCTAAAAATAAAAGTCCTGAACTTCTCACATTTCTAGTTCAGCCGGAAATTCAAGAAGGACTCCGTGGGCAGCCTGTGCCGCGCATGTGAGCGCGATTCCGCGGCCTGCGTCCTGGTGTGGCTGCCTCCACGAGCTCACGCGCCCCTGCCACTGGGAGCGCCACTCGTTTTGGGGACGGGAGGTAGCATTAGGTTTCCAAACCACAAACATGTCATCTGATGAAAATTAGCTTCTGGGGTTTTTAAAAATCAGGGTTCCTTATGCACTAACCGTGCTTCACGCACACGAGGAAGTGCTGCTCTGGGGGCACCGGGCACTGGGAGCACGCCAGCGCCTGTCCCGTTCCCTGCACGCAGCGAGCCGCCTGTAAACCCACTGTGTGCTCTCAGCACAGCCCTCGCCCGCAGCTCTTCACTCCCGAGCGGCGCTCTGCCGCTGCGCCAGGCGGTCTGCACGCCCTGGTAAGGGCTGTGAAATGAAGTTCGTGCTGGGACGGCCCTGCCGCATGGCTCTGCTGGTCTGGGACCTGCGAGGACGCCCCATTGTGTGCGCCAGGGTTCTAGAAGCTTCCTCACCACAGATACCCTTTCTTACCGGGAAGGTTGACTTCCATCAGGTACTTCCGACACAGGATGTTGGGGTGGAGGTAGCAGTCCTCCGTGATGGCCGGGAAGCGGGGCAGGTCCAGGAAGGTGGTGACGTCAACCATCTTCCCATAGACGTCCTCGTAGCTGGGCCACGACTGAAACGGAGGCCACGCACGGGAGTGAGTGTTACAGCGCTTTCTGATCTACAGTCCCGTGTCCTCCTTAGTGACGCCGGGAGCGTGGAGGGGAGCATGAGGGAGAACAGCACCCCCCCACTAGGCCAGCTCAGCGGTTTAGGCAGCAGTGACGCTAATAGAAAGGGCACAGGACTCGATCTGGCTCCCGCGACTCTCCCTGGGTGACGTGCTGAAAGCCCAGCTCCCTGCCCATCACGAAGAATCGGGGAGGACAAGCTGCAGGGTCTGCCCGCTCGAGCACAGGCTCCGCCTCACTGACCTCCCAGTTCACAGCTGCCACGTGGAGCTCACGTTCCTTCCACGTGCTCCCACGGGACTCACATGGATGCTGGACCCATGTTCACAGCAGCGTCATTCGTGACAGCCCAAGGGTGAACAACGACGTGTCCAGGAATGACCACTCCCCAGATAGGTCTGTCCGTACGACAGACCACGCGTCAGCCTCAAACAGGAACGAGACCAACACGGCGCACGACGGCGGGGAGGCCTGCGGGTGGACGGTGGCGATGGTGCAACGTGAACGCATGGACGGCTACTGCACTGCACACTTCAACATGGCTTAAGGGGCGAATGCTCTGTGGTGTGTATTTTACCACAATTTTAAGAAAGTATAAAAAAGGAAGCTGAACATCACCGAAAGGAAAATAACAAGCTGAAGACGTAAAACACGCAACGCACATCAAGTCTACACACGCCTTGGCAAGAGACACACATCTGGGGGGAGTGGATGATGAAACGGCAGCGTCACACTTACAACACCAGGTACCGCGAGTGCCTTTCCCTCCAGAGCACACACGCGAGCACAATGCAGTGCTCACCGGGCCTCCTGCTCAGGGCTCCACCCGAGGCAGAGCCGGGGACACGGGGCGGTCAGGACGAGGCTGGCAGCGAGCACGGGCCTCGGATGAGGGAAGCCCTGCCACTTTGGTCCCAGGGAGTCACCAGGAGGACCAGCCACCTCCTGCTGCCGCTGGCTGTCACTTGATGTGGTGGCCTCGGGGGGCCGGCCCTGCACACTCAGCAAGCACCTAACTTGGCAGAGGCCGAGAGCACCGTCCACGGCGCTCAGGCCACAGTGAAGCGCGTTTGCTTCTGTCCCACTGGCCTTGCCCCGGGAGGCGAGTCAGGCTCTCATTCTGACCAGATTCTAACACATGGAACACCATCATGATAATCACAGCAAACATGCACTCACTGTGTTAGAATGATCTTACTCTGACTTTCAGAAAATGTGTTCGTGCTTAGACCACGAAAGGGAAGGGCCACATAGAAGCTGCTAGGTATTCACACCACGTTTTCATTGGGAATCTCTGATGGATTAAGGAGAGTGAGAGGCCTACCAGGATCCTGGGATAATAAGGTATAATGGCATCTGTTCCATACTGGACTCTGGTTATCTGCTAATTAATCTAATTGTATCTCAAATATTTTGTGGAACGAGCTGGAAAAACAAAAGAGGCAGAGAGATAAGACTGGTCTGTCCTGCTCAAAGCACCCTCTCTATCAGAATGCTTTGCAAGATGCTTGTTAAAAAGGCGCCTTCCACCCTGACCGGTTTGGCTCAGTGGATGGAGCGTTGGTCTGTGGACTGAAGGGCCCCGGGTTCGATTCTGGTCAAGGGCATGTTCCTTGGTTGCAGGCACATCCCCAGTAGGGAGTGTGCAGGAGGCAGCTGATCGATGTTTCTCTCTCATCGATGTTTCTAACTCTCTATCCCTCTCCCTTCCTCTCTGTAAAAAATCAATAAAATATATTTTTTTAAAAAAGGCACCTTCCGCCCTGGCTGGGGTTGGTCAGTGGTTAGAGTGTCAGCCCTCAGATAAAAGAATTGCAGGTTCGATTCCTGGCCAAGGGCATGTACCTGGTTGCAGGTTCAATCCCTGGCCCTGGTTGGGGCAGGTGTGGGAGGCAACCAATACATGTGTCTGTCTCACATCGATGTTTCTCTCTCTCTCCCTTACCTGCTTCCCTCACTCCCTCACTCCCTCCCTCCCATTCTCTCTGAAAATTCAATAGAAAATCAACATTCCTAGACCTCACACCAGACTTGCTGCAGAACCTGCCAGTGGGTCTAAGAATCGGGGTTCAGACAAGCTCTCTAAGATATTCTCACACAAAATAAACGAAGTGAAATGAAGCACAGCGTTTCCCAACCTCGTCCCTGCGCCTAAGGAGACCCTCTCATGGTTTACCCACAAGCCTAGCGACAGAGCTGCACCCACACATTCCAGGGGTGGGTGCGATGCTGTGGGAGGCCAGGAGGAAAGGAAAACATCAGCTGGTTTCTCCTGGGCCTGGCAGGAGGAAGGGGTGGGGGCGAGGGCCCCAGAACACCTGCTGCCTGACACTCACCTCGATTCCTCCCAGCCTGGCCTGTGTCATCCTAACAGGTTCCTTCGCACACACCACCCAGGAGCCACGTGTGGCCTACAGAGCGACGGGGAGCGAATGGGAGTAAAGTGAAGACTCCGATTGCCCTGAAATGTATCCTGGAAGGGACTGATGGCCCCGAAGGCTTTTCTGTCGGCCAGCAGGGACCCAGTTTCACCTGGGCGAGACTGCTCCAGGCGGAGTGAGTCATCCTGGCAGCGTGCCCGCCCTCGCCCCGGTGGGGCTGGCTGAACCAGCGTGACATCTTTTCTTTTTACTCACTCAGAGGGATCAGAATGTTGTTGATCAACATTCAAAATCCTGGAGCAGTGGCTGGGGGACTCCCGGCCCCGCCCTCTGCGGAGCGGGAGGGGTGGGCAGGACGGCCTCCTGCGAGGACTGGGAAACACTGTCAGGGACTAGGGCAGAGACCTGCTACAACTGGTCTGGGGGTTGAGAACATATAAAAACGAAGCAAAGGAAACGCTGCGTCTGTGATGGAGACCAGTGTGGGCCCAGGCCCGGCGCCAGCAGCGACTGATTACGTGGTGCCTGCACAGGTAAGGCGTCCCCGAAAGACACCGGGTGTTCAGTTCTTTCCACCAGAAGAACTACAAGATTTTTGCTGGAAGAAAATGATGCCTCGAATCAGTACCGTACTCCAGAAACTTGAGTCAAAAATAAGAAAGCAGATGAGGCAAAGGCAGATAGAGAAGGTTGTCTTCAGATTAAGTAAAAAACAAAACAAAAAAGGCAGAACTCCAGCTACCTACCTGGAATTGGGACTCACAGAGAAAAATACCAAACTTAACCAGCGCCCTGCCCGCCCGAGCTCTGCTCTCCACGGGGAAGGCAGGAGGCTGCCAGGAAAAGGAAAACAGAACCCGCCATCTCTCTCCTCTGCACCAGGCCCGGGTGCGAGGGAGCCTTGTCAGCTGTTTTCCCTGGGACAGAGGGGCCCCTCAAACACTAACAGAGCAGCTTAGTGGGAAGAAACAGTGCACCAAGGATAAAGGCTTAAGGTCTGTAAAGCGCTCTCTTCTTTCCTGGCTCGTTTTTAAGGTGTGCTCGACTTTCTGGAATAACAAAAACAAACTAAAACCAAACACAGAAGAAAAACAGCCCCCAGCAGCCCACACACACACAACTCCCCCGCGTTATCTCCGCCGCCATCGCCATTGCAGAGAACAATGGCGCCTTTTGTCATTGCTGGTGGAGGCACAGCTGCCGAGGGAGCCAAGGCTGGGGAGAGGGCGAGGCATGGAGGGCGGGAGGGCGGGCGGGAGGGCGAAAATGCTTCCTTTGTTAGCGAAAAGCGTTTCCATTTAGAAGTTTCAGCACATGTGGCAGAGCGAACGCACTCTGCGAGGAGCAAAGGCCAAGCACGCAATGAGGAAAGCTCACTTTCCTGTCAATTACATGAACAATCATTTGAAGAGGTGCAAACCTCCCCCCTTTTTCTTGAAAACCGAGGGGACAGGCAGGAGGGAATGTGAACTCTAATCAGCTGAAGCTGAAGATGAGTCTACAGGGAACATACAGCCCTAGCAGGGCTGCAAGGTGGTTAGAGCGTGGGCCTGCAACCGTAGGTCCCGGGTTCCATTCCGGTCAAGGGACCGTACCTCGGTTGCAGGCTCCTCCCAGCCTGGGCCCTGGTGGGGCCTCGTGCAGGAGGCAACCAGTGCGTGTTTCTCTCACACGGACGTCTCTGTCTTTCCCTCCCTCTTCCACTCTCTAAAAATCAGCGGGGAAATATCCTCAGTGAGGATTAAACAACATAACAACAAAACAGAGGGCACGTACACACGGACAATACAACACACTGCGCTTCTTCAGCGGAACAGATTCATTTCCTAACAGAAGTGAAAAACCACACGGTCATGTGTTCTGAAAGCCCACGAGGCGGTGAGGATTGTCCCCGCACGCGTTAGAGACGAGGGCTTGGGAAAGCTTTTCACTGAATTTCACAAATATTTCAGCGCGTTTATTTTCCTCGTGAAGCAATGCCCTGAGACAGGTCAGGACAAGCTGGAGTTTCTGTTACACAACCGCGGGCTCCAATAGCCCGACCGTAATGCCTGTCAGAGGTGAGCCTCACCCCTGTACTCACTGCTGTTCTGCGGCAAACGTGCGGCTGAGAAGCTAATGCTACCGGCACCTGCTAATCCGAAGGCAAAGCCAGACTTTCTATCCCAAAGCTCAGCCCCAGGAAGAGCACCGGGTCAGGAGCGCCCCACGCGCGGAGGGAGGGCGTGAATCCCCCCCCCCCAGCTGTGCCCCTCCCACAGCGCCCGAGCACTTTCAGCCGCGAGGATTATCTTAATGCTGTCAACCTACCAGTCGTCACAAAAAAACACTTTTCTGTGTCAAAGCCTGGTCTACCGGGCGTCTGCGGTGAGCACCCTGTTTTCTGTGAAATACCGTCTTGGTCCTGGGGGTGAGTTTAGAAACGGTGTCAGCTGCACAGACAAATCTTATGAATAAACACAAATGGACGAACTGATGGCCAGCGAAGACTCCAACAGCCCCAGCCAGTTTGGCTCTGGGCAGAGCGTCAGCCTGTGGACCCTTTGGTTCGATTCTGGTCAAGGACCCTGGTTGGGGCACATGATGAGACACCCAACTGATGTGTTTCTCTCACATCGATGTTTCTCTCTGTCTTTCCCTCCCTCTTTCACTCTCCCTAAAAATCAATGGAAAAATATCCTGGGGTGAGGATTAAAAAAATAAAAGACTTGCCAACAGAATGGGAGACAAGACTCTGTTTGGCCCCAGGATCAGAGCAAGAAAAAACCCACAGAGTCCACCTCCTCCTTTATTTAAAAAAAATATTTTTTTATTGATTTCAGAGAAGACGGGAGAGGGAAAGATGGAAATATCAGTAATGAGAGAGAATCACTGATTGGCTGCCTCCTGCACGCCCCCTACTGGAGGTGGAACCTGCAACCCGGACATGTGCCCTGATGGGAATAGAACCCGGGACCCTTCAGTCCACAGACCGCTGCTCTATCCACCGACCCACACCAGCCAGGGCGAGTCCTCCTTCTTAAGGGACTCTGTTCTCCAACACTTCTGCTGATGCTGCAGGACTTGTTTGAACCCACATATCTGTGCTGCGGAGATGAGCAGCTGGGATCCAGAAGAGCAGATAATCCCCAAATAACTCCTATCTGATCTCGGAGGGGTGATGGGATTATCTTTGCAGCAATACACCTGTGTCATGACTCAGTTTTCTGTAGACTAGCATGCAGCCTGGTCCCTTCTCTGCTCCTGGAGCAGAGGTGAGGGCAGACTGGGCTGAGCACGCCAGCTACAGGAGGTACTGGCCCAGAATCAAACCAAATCACAGACAATCCACATGAAGGCGCTGGTTTCACTCAGCAAACATGGCGTGTGATTTTCCTGAAAGAAGTACCATCAGCGTAGCTCACACAGACATTTTCTGACCAAAGCAATTCACAACTGCATTCAGTACATAGGTAAAGAGCACAAGTTAACTGATAAGATTATTTATTTCACACACTGGTTTTCATGAGTGATACTGACACACCCATGATTGGCATCATTAATATCCTTGCTTATAAGCAGAAATTACATCCCTTAGATATTTATCACTAAAATATCAATAGAACACTTTTTTACTTTGTCAATCAAACGCCACTACTTAATGGCCTCCCGATATGTTACATAACAAATACATCAGAAGCAGTCTGGAAGTTTCCTATTTACGTGGCAAAGCTCCCCAAAAGATTAATTTGCGATCTTCTAAAGTATTTAAACTTACTCTGTGTTCCTTAGCTATTTTAAATCATTGTGCCAATAAACACACACCTGACCACAAGTACAGAATCGCATTAGATGTTACGGAGAAGAAGAGTCAGTGTGGTCCCTGCTCTCAGAGTGTGGGGTGCGAGGCACACAGAGATGAGCCAGGCCGCACACACACGCCTTTACCCCGCTGGACTGAGTGCTATTTAGACGACACCTCCAGCTGCCTTGAGCACCCTGGGAAGTACAGAGCACACGGAGCATGCTGCAGCTACATGATACAAGCACCCACAGGGGAAATGTTAGCAACAGCTGAATCTGGGCAAAGGACAGAGAGGAATTCCTTGTACTTTTTTGCATTGTTTGTATTTTCACGACTTGCCTGTCAATCTAAAATTTTCCCAAAATGAAGTTTACTTAACACAAGAAAAGCTCTTCGAGATATAAGTGAGAAAGGCAAGTGCAACGGCTATTGCTGCCAAGGCACAGCATGGACCGGCATCGCGGGATCCACAGGACAGTGTTCCATAGGCTGGACTTGCTGCCAAAATGTCCACAAGAAACTGCTCACCTGTTTTATCAGTCCCCTCACTCAGGAGTAACTTAAAAACAGCCAACAGAAGACATTATTACTAGGAAAAGAATTCTGTGTCAGCAACAGCCCATACCAATAACATGGTCAACGGGGGAAAGTTTAAAGCAAAGATTAGACTAGTGACAATATTCATGAATAGAGAGTGCAATTTTTAAAAAACCCAGTAATAAATGAGCAATGAGATACTTTCGGGCATTTAAGAAAAAAGTCTGACTACTGACTACTTCTAAATATCTAAAAATCAGATATAAACACTCCTGTCTCTGCCTGTGAAGGATTAAGTGCTGGAGATACTGACAATCAGAGAACTGGAAGGAAAACTATAAAATAACAGCTCCTGGTCCTGGCCAGCAGTGGAGTCAAGCTGCAGCACAGGGAGTGAAGGGGTCCAGGGCCTGGCGGACCTGAGGAGACAGTCTCTGGAAGCTGTGGTGGCTGTAATTCTCAGGCAAAGTAGCAGAGGTGTAATTAACAAATCAGCAATGGAGAGAAAATGAAACCAAAAAATCAATTCAAAAGGAAGAAGGAAAAGAGGGAGAAAAAGGAATAGAGACTAGATGGGACAAATAATAGTAAGGCAGCAGATGCAAACCCAACCAAATTTATAATTACATGAAATATAAATGGTCTGAACACTTTAATTAAGAGGCAGAGATTATAAGACTGGTTAAAAAACATCAGGAGTTAACTACATATTACCTGCCAAATACCCAATTTAAATATAAAGACCTAGGTTAAAAACAAAAGATTGGAAGAAGGTATCTATAATAATAAAGGCGTGATATGCAAATGGACCAAAAGGCCTAACAGCAAAACCACCACCTGGATGACCATGCAATGACACGCACCTTGGCACCAGGCCAGCCAAGGTGGGTGTGATGCGATTGGTCAGGGGGCCGCCATCACTCCGTGATTGCCCCAAAGAGGGAGGCCCAGACCATCCTCTGCAGAACGATCGATGTGGGGAACAAGGAGGGGGCTCCATGATTGATCAGCCTGCAGAGGGAGGCCCAGGAGATGGATTGGGGGGAAGGCGTCTGTGACTGCTTCAAAGAGGGAGGACCAGGCCACCCTCTACAGGGCAATTGATGGGGGGGAGGTGGCGGGGGGCTCTGCGGAACCAGGGAACTGGAGATGTGTGGCAGCGGACACGGGCAGTGCCAGGCCAAGGTGAGTGGGGGGGCCGGGAATGCAGCCTGGGCTGTGAAAGCCTACCCATGCACAAATTTTGTGCTTCAGGCCTCAAGTATTGTATAAACATTGATTTTTTTTTTTTTAAGTTGAAGTGGCTGCATTAATATCAGACAAGGTAGATGTTAGAACAAGAAATATTGCCAACATTGCAAAACTTGTCTCCAATTTCTAAAAACTTAGGAGGTGCAATAAACAGTTTAGATTAGGTCCGATACTGAGAACACCGTATTTCAGGCTGAAACCCTGAATCATCAGCAGAAATACAGGTGGCTACAGCAGCTGCAGGCACTCCCAACGGCACGTGCTCACTGAGCGCCTGAGCAGGGCCTCTGAGAAGTGAGCGCGGTGTGGCTGTCGCAGCACAGCCTGACCTGCACCCTGCCTGCCGTGTTGCAGGCACTTACGCGTTTGGCCACAATGGGCCCCATTGCTACGTGAAAGGGCACAGAGAACACCCTTTTAGGATCATTCACTTTATAGACTGAAACCTGAGTGTATATAGAGTGAAACCAAATTTCTTAATCCAAAATGCAATTACTGGTTAGGTACCAACCCCAAGCATATAACCCGAGTCCAGGAAGCAATATCCTTTGCAAGAAGCTGAATTATGGGAATCAAAATTATAAGATACCATAATGAGAAGAGTCATATCCATAGGCTTCCTGGAAGCTACTTTGAGGAAATTTAGAAATGGGTGCAAAGGTTAAATTTTCTTTTAAAGACTTTTAAAATGAAAACTCTGTTTCCAGAAATGATGCATTTTTTTCTCCAAGCAGCTTGGTTACCCCCTGTACCTCCACCTTAGGGAAAAAGCTTTCCAGCTGAGATATGCCTACATTTTGAATATATTATCTCAAATAACCATTAGCCCCCTGATGAGGCAGAGGTACACTTATTCCCAACTCACATTTCTTGTTAGGAGTTTTCTTATTGGAAAAATAAGAAAAGTAAACTAAACGATCTCTAAATTTCTCCCAACTTTAATACTCACGACCACTAAAGACTCTGGGGTCTATTCCTGAGGAGCTTAGCGTCTGTTAAAGACGACGAACTGATCATTTTAGGCACCAGCAGAGGACACGTCACCTCAACCAAGCAAAAAGTACCAGCGCACTAAACTGAACGGTGACTGGCTCTGAGAAATCAGGTGAAACCCCAGGCAATCAGGATGTAAGATAAAGAACATACTAGGGATTCAGAGGAGAGGGACGAGGAGGGGGAGGGAGCCGGAGGGAAGACAGAACTTTTTATTAACCAAAACTAAGCTGGTAATTAACGCAGAAATGATAACTCGGTTCCATTGGTTCCTCTAGGAAAGTGGAATGAATGTAGACACACAGCTGGAATCACTGAACCAGGTGTCTCTTCCTCGGAGCGGAGCGTGTAAACGGCTCAGATGGCTGGCCACGAACCATTTCTGGCAGCTAAGTTTAAAACTACTAATTAGGGAGTTATACAGATTTTAAAATCAGTTCTTTTAAGGAAAGCTTCAATGCGACAGTTTCAGGGCAGCATCAGCAGTGCCCAGACTTCCGTCGCCTTGAGCACGGATGCCGGTAGAAAAGATGAAAACCCAGCTGACCTTGAGTCCGGCCAGTTCCAGCACTCAGGGCTGGCGCTACGCTCTCCCCAGACGTGAGACGCCTCCTGAGGGTCAGGTGCCCTTTACACCCCGGGCCTTCCTCCCGGACTCCAGCCACATTCCTCACGTCGCTGACAAGCAGCTGGGGCCTAGAGTGCCGCCTGCAACAGCAGATGGGTCCTCTGTCCTGTCCTTTAAGTCAGAGGTTGCAGCCCTGCCCAGGCTGAGTAGACTGGCCGCCTTCCACAAGGCCGACCCCTCCACAGGCTGCTCCAGCCAGCCGCCTGTGCCTCCTGCAGATGCAGGTACTCGCCCCACCCCACCCCACCCCACCCTCTCCCCCAGCCCCTGTCCCTACTAACCAGCCCCCCTCTAGCTGGCTCCTCCACCCCCTGTTTTCTGTCCTGGCTGCCACGGTTGCCACAGGCCCACCTCTTGGTTTCAGTAACCAGTTTGGAGCCCCTTTTAGCCCCAACAGCCTCCTCCCACTTCCTGCCCCTGGTGCTCCCGCTCCCAGCCTCACTGCTTGGGATGGCCCCTCATGTGTCTCCTTCCACACTAGGGCTGCTTAGCCACGCAGACCACATTCAGAGTGAAAACACCAGGCAAGACCGGAGATCTCTGTCGGAGTCTGTAACACAGGGGTGACAATACGACTGCGTACTTCAGAGGCTTGATATGAATAATAAATGGGCTCACAAAGTCTTTGAAATGGCCTGGTACATGATAAGCACTCCCACCACTAATGTATCTTTTGCTTTTCCAGGTCAAAAGGGGCCGAGCTACACCCTCCTTCCTCGCACTTCCCACAGGTGGGCCAGGGCGAGCACTGTACACTGCCTTCTCTCTCTAAGGCAGCGGTTCTCAACCTGTGGGTCGAGACCCCTTTGGCGGTCAAACGACCCTTTCACAGGTCTTAGGGGTCGCCTAAGACCAACCTGCATATCAGATATTTACATGACGGTTCATAACAGGAGCAGCATTACAGTTATGAAGTAGCAACGAGAATAATGTTATGGTTGGGTCACCACATGAGGAACTGAATTTAAAGGGCCAGAAGATTGAGAACCACTGGTCTAGGGGAGTAGAACCATCCCTGGGAGCCCACCTCCAAGCCAGCGCTGTGTCCCTGTCACATGAGTTGCTTCGCTCATGTTGTCCTGAGGGTAGAGCCACCTGGTTTGCAAATCTAACGTTCTCTATATCACAAATTTAGAGAACAAATCTAATGTTCTCTACATCACAAATTTAGAGAACAAATCTAACGTTCTCTACATCACAAATTTAGAGAACAAATCTAACGTTCTCTACATCACAAATTTAGAGAACAAATCTAACGTTCTCTACATCACAAATTTAGAGAACAAATCTAACGTTCTCTACATCACAAATTTAGAGAACAAATCTAACGTTCTCTACATCACAAATT
>PVJC01047263.1:0-12967 GCA_004026665.1 Murina feae
AAAAAAAAAAAAAAAAAAAAAAAAAAAAAAAAAAAAAAAAAAAAATCAATAAAATATATTTTAAAATTTTTTTAATAAAATGTGTTTTTTTATTATATGAGAGGTCTATCAGAAATGAATTAGGTAATTTAAATACAGATTCTCTAATAGAAAAAATTTGACAGTGTTGGATCTGTACATTCAGAAACTTTAGAAGCCATTACAAATTCAGATGCATTTCTCATAGATAAGATTCCACCAATTGAAAGACATTGAAGACTTTCATAAGGCAAATTAGCCTATTTAACTGACTGTTTGAAAGTGCCAGGCAGATAGAGGGCTATTAACTTGTATCTTGTATATGATGAACAGGATAGAAAACTTCTTACATATTTGTTTACAATTCTCTTGTTTTAACAAGAAACACACAAAACAAAATTATCCTAAGAACTATATTCAATGCTATCTCAGAATCAAATTTTCTTCCATAAAACAATAGCTTGAAAAATCTGGTGATATTAGCAATGCTTCGCCCCAGGCTAAGAGCAAAATTGGAAAAGGATGTATAGGAACAATAAAGAGAGACCATGCACAAGAAAACATTTTGGAAAATCTTGCCTAATAAAAGCTGACTCTCGTAGTAAAAACCAAATTTATAAATATGACATTTTGTGAAGGTTTCTTTTTTCTTTTTCATTCTCTTTGGATTAGGGGTAAAGTCATATAACAGAAAAAAAATAGTGATAGGAGGAGCAAGATGACCTGAGCTCCAGTTACAGTCCTGCCCCTCTCTCCCTGCCTGCTTAATCACCCAGAAAGATCTAGTCCAGGTCCAACCTCACCAGAACCATCAAATGAAAGGATAAAGGCAAAGTGCTCTATAAACAAAAGAATAAGGCCTGAGGAATTAGCAATTTCTCCATGTTGCTAAATTACTGCAAGAACACCCATGAGGAAGCCATCAACTCTCTTGAGGAATATATGCAGTTAGTGTTCGTCCAAATCACAGGCACATGTTCAGTTAATCTTGGGAGGGTCAGAGTTGCTTATTTTGCCATCCTCCTGATAGATATTTTGCTCCTATTTCAAATGCCTTGAATAGCTGGCTTTGAACTTGCTAGCGTAGTGGGGGTGAGGTGGGGGGTGGGGGAAAGGGAGGGAGAGAGGGAAGGAGAGAATATGAGGCTCACTGCCTGAAGAGGTACTAGTAACCAGGGACAGACCTGCAGCCATTGAAGAGAGAACCAAGATTTTAGCTGTGCCACAGTGAACTTAAAATAACTTTTTCCTTTGGTGAATGTGATGAGACTTCCGACAGCGCTATTCCCTCTGATTGTGAGTACAATTGCAGAAGCTGATTTGGACCTTCTGATTACTTGTTTGACAGCTGCAGAGTGTATCCATTAGCTCAGGGGAACTACTGCTACCCTGAAATTTTTACTGACAAACTGAGTGATTGGAAAATCCTCAGTCAGCTGGCCACACTCCAAGTCTGAATGCCACATGAGGTCTAGTGACAGCTAAACAAATACTAATAAACAAGTAAATTACATAGCTTATAATAAATAATGGACTCTGTTGAATCTACTCAATTTCACAAAATAAAAATATTAAGTGAAAAGGAAATGTATGACAAACAGAAAATTCCCAAAATAAACACTATATATGTCACAGAAGAAATTACAATAGAAACAAAAATTGGTAAACTAAATGATAATAAAAATAGGACACATCAAAATATGTAGTATATAGAAATGACCATGCCTACAGGCATTGTAGTCTTAAATACATATATTGTGAAAGAAAAGCTAAAAATCAATAAACTATTTTAACAACTTAGGAAAAAACTACAAATTTACCCCCACCAAAAAACGTAAAAGAAAAAATAATAAAATAAGAGCAGAGACCAGTGATGAATGAAATGAAACATATAGAAGGACAAATTAACAATAAAATGTCTTTTTCTGAAAGGAGTAATAAAATTAATTCCTAATAATATTGATTAAAGGACAAAAAGAGGGAAAATCTAATTATAATACCAGAATGTAAAGAGGAATAATACTCTATTTATCTATATATATATAAGCCTAAGAGACCATTATGACTGAACGGCCAGTTGCTATGATGCACACTGACCACCAGGGGGCAGATGCTCAATGCAGGAGCTGCCCTCTGGTGGTCAGTGTGCTCCCACAGCCAACCTCCCACGGTCCCTCCTCACAATGGCTCTGATCACTGGCCAGGCAGAGGGACCCCACCTGTGCACAAATTCATGCACCAGGCCTCTAGTTTATAGATAATAAGAGTATATTATGAACAACTTTATGCCAATACACTTTAAACTGGAAATAAAAGGACACTTTTTTAAAAAATTCAAAACTTAGAGAAACTTAATAAAGACAATCTAGAAATGCTATATCTAGAGGGTTATAGTGACTGAGAGGAGGCTAAAAGGAGATAGCTTACTTGCTCGGTGATGGTCAATTTCCCCCCAATTTATTTATTTTTTACTTTATTTTTATTGTTTACACTATTACAAATGTCCACATTTCCCCTCTTTTGCCCACCTCCACCCAGCCCTCACCCCCCTTTCTCCTGGCCAACACTACACTGCTGTCTGTGTCTATAAGTTATACATACATGTTCTTTGGGAAGTTATGGTTACACAGGTGTTTTTTCTTGTGAATATTCATCAATTTCTACACTTATGATTTGTATACTTGTTTGCATATATATTATACTACAATAAAACATTTCTTAAAAAATTAAATTATGTACCTACATACTTCCTGACAAGACTACAATCTCTTTCTTCAAGCTTACTGGTCATAATATCTAATACTGGATGGTGAGGATATAGGGGTTATATTCCAAATTCTACTGAATTAGCCTAGAAGAAATCTAGGAAACAATTAATTTTATATTTCATTATTTTTATTTAGGATTCAAGGAGATTAGACAAATTGGAACATGGTTTTCAGAATTTTAAGGCTAACTCTCATAAGTTTGAAAAAAAATTTTTTCTCTGAAATTAATTTCATGAAACCTCTCACAAGAATAAGATTTTAAATCTACAACATTGTTTCATAATTATCAGTAAATGGCTCTATAACTAAAGTCATCTTCCAAGAGTTCTTATTTGTACTGTGTTAAAAATGATCTCTTAACCTCTCTCTTTCCTATTCAGTATAGTATAAATGTCCTATTTTATCCACATTGTTAGGATTAACAGGGAAATTTATATAAAACTAATAAAATAGTGCCTGCTACATAATAAGAGCTTAATAATTGCTAGCTATTGTATCACTATGGTCATCATCAGATTAACTCCTTTCTCCTAATTAAACACATACCTCGAGATTCTTGTCATCAAAAATAGGTAATATGACTTAAATTCTATTTTATTATAATTTAATAATATATGAAGGTAATTGAAATTTGAAAATTCTGTGTTTCTATTCACAAAGGCACCGTGAACCATGGATTAAAATTTGTATTTCTGCTCACTATGTAAGTTACATTTGAAAGATTATTTTCCCTTAAAGAAAGCATTTTATTTTCCACTTAAATAACTTGGTCATAGTACATTACTTTACATAAATGGTAGTAATTTTGAATCTCCATCTGAAAGGCCTGCGTTTGGATCTGAGGTGATAAGGAGATATGAATACAAGCATCGATAGAAACAGTGCAAAATGGTTAACCCACAGCTTCCCTGGGTGGCTTCGGCAACCCCCTTTAATGTTGCTGGGCCAGTTACGTTAAATATTAAGTTTAACATTAAATAAACATTCTTGGGTTTCCTTTAATTGATAACATCAGACCCAGAAATCTAATCAAATGAAAAGGCTCAAAAGCCCTAAAAAGCCAAGCCACAAAATTTAATTTTTATTTATATCACTACACTTTAAATTCTCTCAAAAAATAAACTTTAGTTGCTCAGTGTGGCTCGGTGGTTGAGAAGACTCAGTCCCAGATTGGGGAATGTGCAGGAGGCAGCCAGTTAATGATTCTCTCTCATCATTGATGTTTCTGTCTGTCTGTCTGCCTCTCTCTCCTTCTCCTTTCCTCTCTGACATCAACGAAAAATATATTAAAAATAAATAAAATTTAAAATTCTTGAAAATTACACAACAGAATTAATAGATGGATGGATGAATAAGTAAGTACAAGCAAGCAATGTAACACAAGTAAGTATTGGAAATCATGGTTTTGGTTAAGAACATGGATTTAAGTGTTCAACTTTATTTTGAATCCCACTTTTGGCCATTTCTGACTGGTATGGCCTTGTCCAAGTGATTTAACTTCTCAAACTACAGTTTATTCATCCATAAAAGGAGTGTCATAACATGTACAAGTTACAGGGTCCCTATGCATGTTAAGTGAAATTATACTAGTATATCCAAAGCCCTTAGTCCAACGTCTGATGTTAAGTACTCGATAAATTGCTGCTGTTGCTGTTAGAAGTGGTGGCGTCCTGTGGTCAAAAGTTTAGACCAAGACCTGAGTTTTTGTGCCAGTAGACACAAACACGGACAAGTCTGAACACAAATAAATGTCTCTCTTTCCCACCGTTCGTTAATGTGGACAATCATCACTTGGTCACTGAATTGAAGGAAACCAGTTCATAGTTTCTGTAGGTTTGGGTCATGAGTGTAAAGTAGAGAAGAAGCTATAGATGTGTGCCTCGTGGAGCCAATCTAAGCGTTTGGTATGAAACTGAGCCCTTGGAGAGGACTACTTGTTTCACACAGGAGGAAATGAGTCACGGACTCAAAAACCCATGAGAAGTTTAGTCATTTAAACTTTTGAAATGGTTATATTTCTAACCCTCCATAAAAACCTAACAGATTGCTTAACGGGTGAGTAGAACAGGATCCACTTCATTCACGGGATTTATTTACTGTGCTCTGTGCCAAGTGTAGGGGAAAAACCTTTCATTCATTATTTTATTCTGAGTTCACGTTTTACACACAAGAACTTGGAGGCACTAACATATTAAGATCAAAATCACGATACTGGAAAATGGTAAAAGCAAGATTTGAATTAATGTTTTTTTTTTTTTACTAAGTACAGTGGTACTTACATTGAATTAAAATAATCTGAACAAACAAACCAGGTCCATGCACATCAGGCCATGTGAGAGAGCATAAAAAATGCTTGCCTGTGTAGGTCCAGAAAAAGTAACAAATGATCCCCAAACAAGTGGTATTTTAATTCTTGTTTAGGAATCTCAAAAAGTCAAAAGAGCCATAGAATTTTTATATCAATAAAGTGATGTTTGCAATTCACCACATATTGCTTTTTATGTTCTTTAGTCTCTTGGAGGTTCTTCTTTCTCAAATAATTAGCTCGTTAAAGGCCAGAACAGTGTTATACTCCCTTTTAACCTTTACTCAGAAATGAGCATCTTCATAACACTCCAGCATGCACTGAAATAGTTATATAATAGCTGGTCTGAAAGCAGAGAATAAACATTGAAATAATATCTGATAATCCTTTTCAGGTCTATGATACCAATTTTTTTAATGTTATTTAGCTCACGTTTTACAAACCCAAAATAGTTTGTGCTGTAGATAGATACTGAATAGATATAAGCATGTGATTTAACACAAGTACTTGAAATTGTGAATAAATGATTATTAATAACTGGGGGCCCGGTGCACAAAAATTTGTGCACTCGGGGGTGGGGGGAGGTGGTCCCTCAGCCTGGCCTGTGCCCTCTCGCAGTCTGGGACCCCTCGGGGGATGTCCAACTGCTGGCATGCCTGGCCAGCCTGGGTGAGGGGCTGAGGGCCTTTTTCAGGCTGCCCACAGCTCCCATTGACCCAACATCCCAGTGAGGCTGGTTGGAATCTGGTTTCTGGGGTTTATTTATCTTCTGTAATTAAAACATTGTTGCCTTGAGCAAAGGCCCAGCTGGCCTAGGCAGGCAGTTTCCTCCATCGCTGGTGCAACGGAAGCCTCCTGTTTGCTCTAGCTCCATGGCTGCCGGCCACCATCTTGGCTGGGTTAATTTGCATACAGCCACTCTGATTGGCTGGTGGGCATGGCTTGGCTGGCAGGTGTGGCTTGGCTGGCAGGTGTGGCTTAGGTGTAACGGAGTGAGGGTCAATTTGCATATTACTCTTTTATTAGATGATTAAGTGGAACTCATTAACATAAAGACTTTAGCTAATACTCCATATTAATACTCAATTTTGCTTTCCTTTTTTTTTTGTAAAGCATAAAAATAATTCTAACATTTTATATCACTATTATCCCAAGTGAACACTAACACATCTGTACATGTTTATGTGTACGATGTTTTTAAATCAAACATTTTCTTTGTTGACATTTTGAAGTGTGTGTCATTTCTGGTGATGCTGGGTATCTTGTGTTTGACCCTCCAGATCCATTACCCACTCTTCTTTTCCCTGTTCTGTGCCCTGGTAAAATGACTTTAAGGATTTTGTCTATTTGCTTCTTTGTCCTCTGACTTCTGCTTGGGTCAGTCAATGGGAGACACCAGCAGGAGCTTGAGAAGAAGTGAGAGTGGGAAGAGCAGTCAGGATATTTACTCCGTAGGCTCCTGCTCTCCCAAGCTGCTGCCAGGCCACTCTCTGTATCCCTCAGCAAAAAGCAGAGGATCTTGTCAGGCAATTCTCTTCTACAGCCACTCTCTCCAGGTTGTGGCATCACTGCCTTCCTTTTAAACCATGTATCCTAACTACTCCCAGCTAGCACCAGCCCTGAGGGTACTATCTCTTTTTTTTGCTTTTCCTAAATCCTGTTTATAGTTTCATAAATTTTACATTCCCTCACTAGCACAAACAAATCAATCTTACCAAGCAGGTTTCAAAAAAATGATTACATGAGCATCCACCCATGAGACAAAAACAAAATGTTTTCACAAAGTGTTTTAAACCTCAGGCAGAAGGCCAGAGATTATTTCTGTGGTTGAGTCAAGCCTTCACTAACACTTGCTATATGCATCCTTAATTATGCACACTAGCACACTAAAGCATGGTCCATTGCCTTAGTGATTATGCTAAATTAGAGATTTTCAAAACACAGGCCTAACTGGTTTGGCTCAGTGGATAAAGCGTCAGCCTGCGGACTGAAGGGTCCCAAGTTCGATTCCAGTCAAGGGCATGTACCTTGGTTGTGAGCACATCCCCAGTGGGAGGTGTGCAGGAGGCAGCTGATCAATGTTTCTCTCTCATTGATGTTTCTGACTCTCTATCCCTCTCCCTTCCTCTCTGTAAAAAATCAATAAAATATATTTAAAAAAACAACAAAAAACAAAACACACAGCAGTAAGAAAAAGTCACCAAAAGCTGTTACAAATCAAAGCATAGGAAGAACTTGTAAGTAAGTAGTTTTGAGCATCCTATTCTATGACAGCTGTAATCAATCCTGTCTTACTAATGCACAAGAGTAAACCTTTGATACATTATGTGTTCTGGTGATTGATTTTTGTTCAGAGACATCAGAAAGTTGAAATCATTCCAGTTATTTTCACATTTGGAGACACTGCTCCCTGAAATAAATGTTTACCTTTAAAGTAAATACATTTGAAAAATCTGCATTCTTTGGGTTATTTCAAGAATGCTGCTAGAGGAGTTGTTTGTAAATCAATAATCCTCTCTGTAATACAAATAATTTAAGAATGCTACTTTCTCAAAAATATTGAAACAAATGGAATTCCTTATTTTGACTATGTGTATTTTTTAAAGTAATGAATATTGATTTTCTGATGATTTTCTCCTAAAATAATCCAGTAGGCTTCTAAAACAAAATCTCATGAGCATACATTTCCCCACTCACAACTGTTGTCATGGAGATCAATCTCTGGAACATTTGATGATGTAACCTACACATCCTTCTAGCCCGAAAATCCCATTGTTGCCATAGAAACTGCCAGTCACTAGCCTTTCTATTCATTGATGCTCCCATAGATACCATAGAAATTCCAGCTATGATTTTCTTAGTTTTTACTAGTCTTAGGGCTTTCTGGCAATGCCGGAAAGAAAACAAACAACTCTTGGTACCTTTTACCTAAAATATAACAACTTATATCAGTCATCAAAATCTGGGCAGTAAACTCAATATTAAAAAATATATTAAGAGAATCTCAGGTGAGCTTTAAAACGGTTCAGGAACTCTCAAGATTCTAAAATAAAAGAGGATTTCTAAAATCATTTAAGAAAAATCAAGTCCTAAAAGACATTCATTCTTTAGTTAATAAATATCTTTCAAGTAATAAGGAGAAAAAAATTACTTAATGTAACGGACTTGAAATCTATCCCTTTTGTCAAAATGTAACCAGAAACATATAAATTGTTGGCTGCCCTGAGACAACTCAGTGGGGACACAGTTATGCTCCATTCCATTTTGAGAATAAAACTAAGCTCCTTTCTTGAGAAAGGAAAGGACAAAGTAAACGTCTAAAGCTTTAAGCAGCACATGAAGAACACTAAATTTGAATTTCAGAAGTTGGTTCTTGAAGTCCCAAGAATAGTTTCAGAATATGAGGAATAGAATACAGTCTCCACATTTTCTTTTAGTGGTCTCAAAATATCTCTTCAGTATTCTCAAAATATCGATCTATAAAATATTTTTAAAAATAAATCTTTATTGTTCAGATTATTACAGATGCTCTTTTTTTAACCCCCATAGCTCCCCTCCACCTGATTCCCACACCCCCCCCCATGCCTTTACCCTTGCCACTGTCTTTATCCGAAGGTGGAAGATTTTTCTGTCCAGTCTCTTCCCCACTGAGAACTGTCAGTCCATTCCCTTTCTATGCCCATACTTCCATTATATTCACCAGTTAATGCTGTTCATCAGATTTTTTTATTGATTTAACTGTTAGATTCACTTGTTAATAGATATATATTTATTGTCACTTTGTTGTTCATAATTTTTATCTTTATCTTTTTCTTCTTCTTCTTAAAGAATGCCCTTCAGCATTCCATATAATCCTGGTTTGGTGGTGATGAACTCCTTTAGCTTTTTTTTTTGTCTGTGAAGCTCTATCTGACCATCAATTTTATATTATAGCTTTGCTGGGTGAAATAATCTTGGTTGTAGGTTCTTGCTATTCATCACTTTGAATATTTCTTGCCACTCCCTTCTAGCCTGTATGGTTTCTGTTGAAAAATCAGCTGACAGTCGTATGGGTACTCCCTTGTAGGTAACTGTTTTTCTCTTGCTGCTTTTAAGATTCTCTTTTTGTCTTTTCCCTTGGCATTTTAATTATGATGTGTCTTGGTGTGGTCCTCTTTGGATTCCTTTTGTTTGGGATTCTCTGTGCTTCCTGGACTTGTAAGTCCATTTCTTTCACCAGGTAGGGGAAGTTTTCTGTCATTATTTCTTCAAAAAGGTTTTCAATATCTTGCTCTCTCTCTTCCTCTGGCACCCCTATAATTCTGTTGGTATGCTTGAAGTTGTCCCAGAGGCTCCTTATACTATCTTCATATTCTCGGATTTTTTTCTTTTTGCTTTTCAGGATGGGTGTTTTTTGCTTCTTCATATTTCAAATCTTTGACTTGGTTCTTGGGATCCTCTAGTCTACTGTTAGATCTCTGTATATTATTCTTTATTTTAGTAAGTGTAGGCTTAATTTCTGACTGATCCTTTTCCTTTTTTTTTTTTTTTTTTTGTATTCTCATTAAGATCCTTGAAGGTCTCAATTAGTTTCATAGAGGTTTGTAGAAGATTCTTGAGTAGCCTTATAACTGTGCTTTTGAATTCTATATCTAGTAGTTTGCTTTCCTCCTTTTCTTTCATTTGTGGCCTGTTTCTTTGTGTCTGCATTTTGGCTGCTTCCCTGTGTTGATAGAGTGGCTTTGTGTGGTAGATGTCCTCTTGGGCCTTAGCTCAGCCTTCCCAATCACCTGGGGTGGACACTCTTGGTGTATGCCTTTGTGGGCTGGGTGAACAGTCTTGTTATAGTTAAGCCTTGATTGCTGTTGGTATCACTGGAAGGAAATGACCTCAAGGCCAATTGATTGCAAGGACCCGCTGTGTCTATAGTGGAAGAACTGCTGTGCAGGTGACACACTTATGGAGCAGAACTTGCTTCAGTGGGGCTTTGGTGCTCACTGAGTCTGCCTCTTGAGTGTGTCCCTTATGGATGTGAGGAGTTGAAATCTGGTATCTGGCCACTGGGTACACTGGCTCCTGGATCTCCAAGGAGGTGCAAAGTCAGCTGCTGTGTGAGTCCACCCAAGAGGTGGTACAGCGAGATCTATAGATTTCTCCTCATTGTTTGGGGTTTGGAACTTTTGGAGTTCTCTGTCCCCCTTGCAATTTGTTAGGTTGAATCATTTGAGCCACTGCACATAGCTTGGGTGGATTTTTAAATTGGGTGGGGCGGGGTCTCAGAGAATCACCAGGGAGGAGCAAACAGCAATGGCTGTCCCTCAGCTGTCTCTGCGTTTTGGCATCTCCGCATTTTGCATCTCCGAGCCCTTGACTCCCTAAGTCTTGGAGTTCCGAGTCCCCACAGTCCCAGTGATCACTGCAAGCAGCTCTGCTAGAAACCTACTCTCACTTTCTGACCCAATGCCAGACAGCCTGAAAGGAGTTCAGTGCAGCCCCAGGAACTTGTTTTCCCCTTCTGATTGAAACAACCCGCACATCCAGGTGCCGCCGCCACCACCACCATTTCACGTGCCTCCATATCTCTCTGTTCTTGGCACCTCCGCACCTTCTACCCAGTCTCAATGCACTCTTTCTCTTGTCTTCTAGTTATAAACCTTCTACTCCCATGGTTCTGGAAAATGGCTGTTTAGCTTTATAGTTGTAGTTTTAACGTAGTTGTGGGAGGCAGCACATTCAGGTATATACCTTATGCTGCCATCTTGGTTCTCCCTCTATAAAATATTTTGTTTTGAAAAAAGTAAGTTATTAATTTAGGGTCTTTAATGTTTTTTATTGATATTAGAGGAAGAGGAATGGAGGGGAGTGGGAAAGGGAGTAAGTGGGGAGAGAGGGGAGAGAGGAAGAGAGGGAGAGAGGAAGAGAGAGAGAGAGAAAGAGAAACATCAATTGGCTACCTCCTGCATACCCCTACTCCAGCAATGGGGATCAAGCCAGAAACCCAGGCATGTGCCCTGGCAAGGAATCAAACCAGCAACCTCTCAGTGGATTAAACAACACTCAACCAATTTGGGCCACACTGGCCAGGGATAGGGTCTTTAATTTAATAGCAGCAAATTATCTCTGGGATATCTCTCAGGAAAGGACCTAGTTTTACAGACCCGCAGATGACCAGACGTGACAGGTTCCTAAACACCACATCTTTAATTTTACCAGGAACTATGGTATTTTGCATCCATTATCAATTCTATGAAAAGGTTTTTTGAACTATAAGGAAATAGAAAAGGAAAACAATCTTTATTGCAAAAGAACGTTAATTCCACAATTTTTCAAACTAAATATTTGGTATCTATAAATCTTACTTTAGTACCGTAGGCAAATGGGGAAAATAAGGTAGCATTCTTTTGATAAATTTTTTACTGTTTTGATTAACTATTACTTCTTATTACAATATGTATAGTATTACATAATGTGAAAAGAGAAATAATTTAAATAAGGCATTAACAATGCTTGGCACATTACTAAGCCCTCAAGAAAGACTACATACCATTATTAGGAAAATCTATAACTTTTTTTTTTTTTTACAAAAACATCACTGAAAACTACTCCAGAGAGAACCACAATTAGCACCAAAATGCATATGCAGCAAGACACATACAAATACTGGCATATGGGTAACTCTGTTCTGGATAAAAATAAGATTCTACTTTAAACGCTGTATTATGTTATAACATGTTCCTCCCCTCAATCATGTATTGTGAGTATGTCCCCAACACCAATATACATATATTCATCTACATTTTCATTAACTTTTCCATTGACAAGTACTCTTCCTGGAACAGCTCTGATTCTAATATGTTCAAAATTCTTTTCCTGTCTTCAAAGAAACCAGGGTAATCAAAGGCTCACTAATCACTATTTCTATGCCACCTCCTGGAAGATCTGGGCAGCACCCATCTTCCATAACTAGATGCAAGAAAGAAGACCCACAAGCTATGTGAAGAGAAGGTTATTCCCCAGAAGGTGAAAACTTTGCCTTCAGGGTTGTCCTTTCATACTTTTTATTTTTACAATTTACATAATTTTTTTATTTTCCCACAAACACACATAGGCACATGAATAAAAAAAAAAAAAAGTCAAAAAAATATATTTTCCTTTTTTCAAGAAAAATACAAAATCCGGTTGTTTCATTACTTCTGTCGGAGAGAGTCAACGTAAGACTGGGCTAGGAAGAAAGACTTAAAATAATTTAAAAAATGGAGGGGGAAATTGCCACAAATTACTTCCCACAAAATTTCAGAGATAAAGCCCTGGAGTACATACATGGTATCTAGTGTAGCATCTCGGCCTCATAATATGGGGTACGTACAGGAAAGACAATGAGAGTTGTGAAAGTCCTTAAGGAATATGTGAGTCATTTGATGCTGAAGCAGAAATTAATCCATACTCCTGCCAGGTTATATATTTCAGCCAATAGAATAGTTGACACAGTATATTGGGCCTACAGTCACATTTCACTAGCCTTCAAGCTCTGTAAGGGCTCTACGTATACCAGCCAAGGGAGATTTTAGCTTCAGAGCAAAGTCATTTAAAACTCAAGAACAACAACAACAACAAAATGTCTTCAATTTTCCTAATGTGGCTTCAGTGCCCAAGGAGAGATTACTCTAACAATCTGAGGAAATGCACATTTGCAGACCGGAGGAGCCCAGGGATCAACAGAGTCTACTGTGTTTCAGAGAAATCAAAATGAGAATTGTGGGGACTTTGACTAATGTGAATAGGTTTGGTCATTTGAAAAGTATCAGCAAACAACAGTTTCTTAGAGCAAAAATTGATAAAAGAACAAAATGTTATGTGATAAAAATAAGATATCATGTCCATGTAAAAATCAACTGAT